>VWYK01088553.1:0-17567 GCA_013399775.1 Semnornis frantzii
AGCTAAATGTGGACAAGAAGCATAGTATCATTTTCAGTTTCAGCATCTGGTCTCCAAACTGTCTTCTGAACATTACTAAAAATGAAAAGCCTGTTCAGCTGTGACAGACATTATCTGTTTTCTATGAGGCTACATTCTTTCAATTGGCTATGGCTGGGCAGCTGAGAGGAAGCCCTTGTTTGCCTTCTCCTGGTGGCTGCACTATCTATCTGGTGAAACGTGTGAAAGGAGGGGAGGACTGATCCTCCCTAGGGGAGTGCAGAAATGAGAAAGGTCTCTATCACAGGGCTGGGAAACAAAGGAGAGATGGGTTGAGGGCAGCATAGAGTTGATGGAGTAGGTTGGAAAGCCTGTAAAGAGTACAGGCATCCAGCCAGGCTCCATGAAAAAGAGACCTTTCCTAGTGAACGGGAAGGGACAGTATGTAATTTGATGCACAGGTCATTAGATACACAGAAAAAAGTCTGATTGATTCAAGACCCATAATTCCCTCCTGTTCCCATAATTTTCTTAGAAAGACTTGCTTTAAGAATTACAAGACTATGCATACTTAAACAGTTTTGCACCTGCAAATATCACTACATGAAAGTGTAGAGCAAAAGAAATATTATCTATGGGAAGAAAAAAATTGTAATCATTGTCCTTCTGTTTTAAAACTCTGTTCTTATTCTTAAGCCATGTTTTTTTCTTTCAGACTTTATGAATTATGTGATAGTGCATGTTTTGTTTCTGCTATAACGATGCTCCATTTTCAGTTATTTGATATATTCCCCATGGAAGTTCTGGGATGGTCTACTCACTGTAGATGTACAGGCTGAAAAATTATTTATTGGTAGAAAATAAAATATGATTCCTAGTCAGGTGTTTAACCAAATAAAATATGGCACAGAACAACAACTCTAACAATATAAACTTTTAAATACTGTGTCTAGAGGTCAAGTTTGTAGAGAATGTAAATTGGCAGACTTTGGATGTCAGCACAGCTCTTATGATAATCTGNNNNTCTTATGATAATCTGGTTCTGTGTATTAATACATAAGAGTGTTTACATATAAAAGCTCTTCAACCTCCCGAACGTTTGTGGAAAGGAAATGACACTTCAGCAGTTTTGAGAGAAGAATTTCAAAGGCACTGAAAAACACTTTACCATGCCATACAGGTATAAACATAACAAGGACTTGCAATTTCCTCATACATGCATTAACTGCAGAAAGAGAACTGAGAAAGACCAGCTTAAGGACCTGACCAAGATCAACCACTTCAATCCTACTAACACCAGGAACGGTCCATAAGCAAAAGCAGAAGTAAAGTCTGGGTTATATTCCACTACAACCAAAGCAGGAGAGCCAAAAACAATAAGTAGCAAAAAAAGGAGCCTTACCATTCAAAAAAAGTTAATGTCAGCAAAGCTCAAAGACCATACAGAAATATAGGCTAAGCAAGGGAAAGTTTTCTTAGTACATATCAAGGTTTAGCACTGATCCAGGAATGAGAAATAATACAATTAGCCATATGTCTTCCAGAATAAATCACCTTAAGTCAGGAGGGGTCATCTGATGATATAAAATCTCTTAGAGCCAGTGTCAAAGTTTACTGTCGATATTAATTTTAATTTAATAGTTAAGTAACTTTACACTTCTTATTCATCTGGATAAAATCTGAGCAGTTGGATATCTTTGAAGAACACAGAAAAAAAGATTGAGTTAAAATAGGTATTCATTGGCATTTATTTAAGGGTATTCTTATAAATAAAAACAGTAAAACTATCAATATTTATTAATGGAATGAATATTCTTAGCCTGCTATTAAAAGTGCAAACGGTATTTTATGAGTATTTGCTCTCTACCTGGTACAAGAAATAACACAATGGTTCTGCTAGGTTGTGGTAGAATTGTAGAAACTTGGAAATTGTTTTAAGAAAATTGAGGTGAGAAAATTGAGAATCTCAAGGAAATGTAAACAGATATTTAAATCCTTCTTATAGTCTTGAGGTGCTTAAATAGTGTAGTAATAACACAAACAAAACATGATATACAAATGAAAATTGAGGCAATGGTAAAAGCAAATGGATATTACTGAGCAGGACAGAAACTCCTTAGAAGGGAAAAGAACAGATGATAGAGCTTTTTCTAGGTGGAACAGATGGTGGGATCCTTCGGGTGTCTTACTCGCTGCAGTAGGGTATGAATTTAATACAATGCTTGCTCTAATCAAGCAGAACAGCTCATAGGTCCAGAAGCAAAACTTCACAGATTCAACAGCAAACGACATGAAGTTTGTCACTCTTGTAAAGTAAGGATGAAATCTGTTCTCTTGTCTTCTGCTGATGCTTCTTGTGTCATGAATTTGCACTGTGAACTGACTGCGTCCTTCTGGAAAATATTTGCAAAAGAACATAGAAAGCAAGCAGCAGCCATCACTGGCATTGCTGAAGGAAACAGCCGTACTAACAAGAAAAGCAGTAACGCATTTTCATTTTACTAACCCCATTGAAGAATCTTACAAAGGTGCAACAGAACCTGCAAAATGTATTAGAAACCTGAACCTGTCTGGCCACCTTGTCACAAAAGCTGAAAGTGTGCAGTACCTGCCAGAAGACATAGTAAACTAAATCACACATTAGCTTCTGCCTGATCTACCACTTGACAGGGTTCTTGCAAGCAAATGGTCAAACACTGAATAACAAAGGGAAAAAAAAAACCCAACACACACATCATATGATGTGCAAGGTATTTTTGCAAGCAAATTCTGACAAAACCTCTGACGATTTAAATTACTACAGGTGATTTCAGTTTAAATTGAGTTTTCCAAGTAAATGCTCATAAAGCACTAATTCATCAGAATGAGGTTAAAGGGGATAAAAATCCTACAACTGCAATTTTAGATTACTAATTAGCTACTCAATAGAACTATGCAGCTGTTCTTTCTGCTAACCATTAAACTATAAAGATATGAAGACAATGAAAGGAGAATGACCTTCTATATGTCAAAGAATATTGCTGAAGGCATCTGCAGCTAATGGGCCCATGCTTGCTCGTGCAGAAAGAGTAAATAGGTTTATTAGCTTACTCAGCTGGAAAATGCTTAGCAGCTACTGGTCATCTGATAACAAATTTAATTCATAGTTCATTTAGCTACAAAGTGAACTGGTTTGGTTTTTTTGTTGTTTTTTTTTTTTTTTAATGCTGTTATTCAAATGTCCTGAAACATAATCTGTACCCAGAGGGGGTAAGACAGATTTGCAAACCCTAGAACAAATTCTCTTCTATTTATTCTGTCCTAGTTTGGATCCTGTGAGTTTCCCGCAACATAAGAGCTGACTTCCCAGAAAAAGATTAGTTCTTGAAACTAGAGATAACAAATGAGAACACTTCAAAGTTTCTTGAAATCTGTATCAGTGTATTGTAACTACATACTTACCTAATTACAAGATGCTTAAAAAAAGACTATTTTAAAAAATATATTGTGTAAAAATATGTGCTGGTTTGAGGTTAATTGGAATATTTTAATAGAGAAAATTGTATTATAGGCTGTAAAAAGAAGACAATGGTGATGTCTACTTCACTCATAGGCATGCTGAGATGTTTAAGAATAAGAATACAAAACACAGATAAGAAGACACTTGAGCTCGGACACTCTTGGGCTGCCTAGCTTCTTGCCTTCTCCTCTCTGCCGAGTAACCTCACTAACCACTTTCCTTCTAACCTCCCTGGCCGATCCTCCAAACTCATCTGGTGCGTAAGCCAAACGCGGGGGTAAGGTAGATGGCTGGGGAGAAGGTGTAAGGGTGGTTGGGAGCCCCTCCTGGGGTCTCTGATTTCTGGGAAGGGTGTTGTGTTTCTGTATTACCTTTACCTTGTATATTTCTGTAAATATTCCTGTATATAGTGTATATATCTGCTTGTACATTGTGCTAAGCTGTAAATATAGCTTCATTCCTTAACTTTCAGCCAGCTGAGTCTAGTCTGGGTGCTTTTACAAAAGTGAGGGGGGTGAGTTTGACTTAACATATTTTCATACCACAGTTTTCTCTCAAAATACATCTTGGATTTTATTTGGATGAAAATCTTCTTAACTTTCTTGTACTAGCTGTGAAACAGAGAAAAGTCATACCTATATATATTTGCCTGCGGCTCCCTCAGTGAACCCTTCCCTGTCACTGATCATCTGGGAGCATTCCCACTCACGAAGAAAGTCTGCTAAGACTGACAGAAAGGAGAAATGAACATTCAGGACAAAGCAAAGAACACTCAGAACTTGCTCAGACATTAGTCACAAAATCAGCACTGCAGTTCACCTTTATTCATTCTATAAAAACTCAGTCAGCGGCAAAGACTAAAGCAATTGGAGCAGCTCTCAATAACATGGATCAGTTATAACCAAGCCATCAAGGTGCTAGAAATGGAAGACAAGCAAAATCTACATATGAGCAGCATGCTAGCAGAGTTGAGTACATATTTTTGTGGGAATAAAGAAAGGAGAGTTAGAGTAAAGAGTCACTACTGAAGCAGTGACTTTTGTTTGTTTGTTTGCTTTCCACGGAGATTTTTCTTTTTAAACATTCATTTTTAAGCCAGGTATACTTTCCTTCAAATCCAGTAGAATCTTTAATATTTACTGTTTGTTTGGTAATTTGTTTGTCTGACACTACTTTTTTTTTTAATATAGATTTTTTTTCCTGTCAATAGAAATACTTTATTTTCTAATTTTCTGGAATATTTACAAAATACCTTAATTCTGTGCTTTGTATTATCATGAATATTTGTAGCTGCCTAGTACTCTGTAAGCTGAACAGTCACTCTTGTACCAGTGAAACCCATCAGAAAATTTCCTATTCTTAGAACACAGAAGTGAAAATCAAGTTTGTTGAATGGCACTGCTGTTGCTTGACAAGCATTTTTAGGACAGATTTATGACTTATTTATTATAACTTTAAAACAGTTGAAGGAAGGTCCTTCAGTCTTCTTTGAACTATGTGACACTGATAAATTAAACAGAGAGGTTTGTTTAAAACTGCTGCTCAGCACGGCATCTTTAGATATCTATGGTGCTGAAACATGATGTAGTAGAAAAGACACTAATCATTTGGGATCATGTTTATCACAGACTGATCTTCCAATTGGGAAGAATAAGAGCTTTGGCATTTTCTAGTTTGTCTCAGAACAAATCTAACAACATTAGTTTCACAGTGTGAACACCTTAGAGAGATTATGAGGATGTGAACCCCACTACCACAGCCATATTGCCCTTGGTTCAGTCAGCTAACTCACATTCCATGGTCACCTAGGATGCTCTTTATTCTTCACTCAAGAACAGACTCTTCTACGGCATGGTCTTTTTACACATTAAATATATGTATGCATGGATATTTTCTTTATAAACTGATGCAGTAGCAATCCATCAGAAGAAATTAAATGTTCAGACTACAGCAGTGTCTTTTAGATGCTTTTAAAGATGTCTTGTGGCTCAGGGATGTTTTGCATGCAGACTGCCAGATTTAAACACCCACATGAAAAGCACAGTTTATACATGAATCACACACTGCTGTAGAAAGAGTTCACCAGATTTCTAAAAGGCATTGTATTTCTGTAGAAGATCCATTAGTTCTAAAATATCAGCAGAGGACAGTAATAAATATATCCTATTTACACACATTTCTCCAGCTACACACAGCCTGAATTCAATCAATGCTCTTGTGCTTGTTTTTCCTGTTACTAGCTCTAAGTAAATAGCTTCCCACCTGAGGGTACTATAGCTAAAAGGAAAGAGTAGATTCTGAGGCACGGATACATCTTAGGTTGGTTGAATCAGGACTGCTGTGCTTATTGTAATAATACCTTTCTGCTAAGTGAGAAGCAAAACTATTTGTACCCAGTGCTGTGCAGGTGCAGTGTTAAGAGAAAATCACACATACCACGCGTTACTCTTAACAAAATATCACAGAAAAAAAAACCCATCAGAAAAATCAAGAATTAGCAATGAATTAGAAGCTCCAGTTTTCTAGTGGAAATCTTGTTTCTTACAACTTCTACTAAGGTTTTGAAAAGTCAAGTGTAAAATAGATACAGCTTAGAAAGGAGAGATCAATGATACAGGAATTCAAGCAGAGGAGAGGTGAGAGAAGAAAAGAAACTTCTCCAAACATGAAAAGGGGAAAAGGAGAAGAAAAGCCAGTCAAAGAAAGAAGGAAGGTCATGCCATACTCTGTTTATTTTCTGTCAGGGAAAAAAAAAAAAAAAGTCAGCAAGACTGAGAAGAGAGAGGTGGAAGCTTCGCGAAGTAATTCAATAGAATAAAGGTTGCTGGAATTGTGGGTATGGGATTCATTTGTGCTGAAGATGTTGAACCACTGCATTCACATGCATTTGATCATAAAAAGTTACAGAGCAACAAAATCTTTATCTCACTGCACCCTGCCCTTTTATCATACTTAGAAATGTGTTTGTGTAAGGTACTCTTTTCTGGTTTGTTGCCTTCTAGTTTATATATCCTGGAAAACCTTTCTTTTTATTTATTTTTTTTTTTAAAGCCTAAAATTAAACTTATGTGGGAGTTTCACATCTTGTAAACAAGCTAAGCTTGCAGAGATCCTTCCCCACACATTCCCTAGACACACATACTTTTTGGGAAGAACTAGGCAAACCAAAGAGCTGAGGAACAGTGATGAGAGAGAAAGTACCAGTAACTGGTTTACTGGAATTTCTATAGATAGAAGCTTCTAGTAAAAGATAGAAGCTAAAAATGTTTTGTGTATCTTACTTGTTTGGATTCACTCCCCTAATAAAAAAAATATTGATGTTTTGGTCTGCTGTATGCATTCATGGCACTCAAGGAACTTCTAAAAGATACTAAGTGGAAAACGGACACTTGGTATTTTAGCTTTAGTAGTTTATATTTATTTACCAATACAACAAATTCTGTGATTCTGAAAATTTCAGCTCTTGTTAAAAAAAAAAAAAAGTAGAAAATAAAAATATTTTTAACTTTGTCACTGTGTATTTAGCAATCAATTGACTGAACTGTTCTTAGGGCTTTTATTAGATACTTTCTTAAGCATTTCATGTGACATCTTCTGAAGATTAAGAAGTTATAAAAATAAAACAATATGATAATGCCATAAAGATAGAAGCTTCCAGAATATAACAGCCATTCGCAATTGACCAGATGAATGAACACTGCAAGTTACAAACCAGCATGCTGGTGATCTGAACACTATGCTTGACTAATATCACAAGTCCTCTCCTGCCAATATATTCCATAAGTTTTTATCAAACTGAAAAAATGTTAAAGGAAAACCCCAATATTTATGAATGTTTAATGCATTGAAGCAGCAGAAAGTACAGGGAGTCAGTTATGCTTCACATAACTCCTTAAAGATGGACACTTAAAGCATTCCAATGACAGAAAAATCATTTAAAAATCTGGGTATTGTTTCCACTATATACTGTACCAGAGGAAAGACTAAGGAGAGCTGTGTCTAATGCTACTCTGCCATATCCTCCAAAAGCAGCCTCTTCTCACCTAAAAAGAGCTTGTTAGTTGAACAATACTTGGAGTCTGAATATCCAGAAAAATGTGAGAGCATCGAGATCTTGAAAGTTCATACAGCATCTTATGATCTCTTAAAAATTGTAATCTTTTGAATGTTATATATATGAGTAACAATATAGTTAATACAGTAACAGTTGTTGTTATAATGATCTCAGAATCAAGGACACATAATAAGAATAAAACCCACTGTACCTCTACCCATAAGTATTGATTCATGCCATATTTTATCCCTGGAACTGCTGATAGGGTTATTGAGGTCTATTGACAATTTTAAATGTTGAAAATTGGAATGATTTTATGTGACAGAAGGTAAGTCCTTGTGTGTGGTGTGAAAACACTTCTGAAGATTGATGACACTCTGGGCACGTAGTCTCATGAGTAAAACAAGGAGATTAGGAAATTATCAAGAAAAAGCATCAATCGATATTTGGAGGTGGTCTTTGGTACTCCCTCTGCATCACCAATTAATGTTAGATCTGTTAGAAATTTTGTGGTTTGTGTCAGTGATGGAGAAAAATACAAAAATGCATTTTTGCAACAGAACCATAGTTGGTGTGGGTCTGCTCCTGACTGAGCAATCACAGGATTACAGCAGATGCCTTTGAGACTTAAACCCAATATGACAACAAAAGCCTTAAAAGACAAGCAAGACACAGTATTAGAGAGCCCGAGGGTATGAACACAAACAGCAAATGGTCAACTAACAGCCATCAAAGGAAAACAACTGTGAGTACTGGACTGAACCCAGTTTAGGTCATAACAGAGGACAAGAAATACGCATCAACACACAAACAAACGACATGTACTGAAAATATAATGGAGGTAACAAGGAGGGCTGCAAGCAACAGCCTATACAAAACATGAGATCAGAGGAAGAAGAGACAAAGAACGCTTCCAGCTATGCCTGCCGTGCTTATGGCTGCAGCACCAGATCAGCATCCAGAGGTCTTCCCTCCACCTTGGCAGAGAAAGCAGCACTGCTATTCACCACATTTCCCCACTCCAGTTCAGCAAGCAGACACAAATTGTTATCTTTGACTACATAGCTGGTTTAAGCAAACCAGAATCTGAAAGAGCAGTGTGTATCTCTGAGTATTTTCTGTTTCAATTTTCTCACATGAAAAAATGATTGATACTGTGGCACTAAGACACAGTGAAGTGGGATGCCACAGGTGAATAATGTTATTGTATTACTTAGGGAGTCTTATTTATACACGGTCTTCCTCCTGCTCTGCATTGTGACATCTGCATCATAATTATAAAATCATACCAAAATGACACCTACATCCTCAGTGAAAAGGTATGGAAATGCTAGTAACTACACATGGGAATTAGGACAATATCTGAAGCAGAAAGATTTTTTTTTTTTTTAAAGCTTCTCAGAAATCAGATCAATAGCTAGAAGAGGATTATTTTACCTTGCAAGTAATGCAACCAATTTATTTGGTTTTGTTAGCGGAGTGTTCACAATGCTTGTTTCTAGCTATCCGGACTCCATAAACTAGTCAGCAGGACTAGTCCCTAAATCAGACTCCTACTCCTAGCCATGGGGAGATCATCTCTATTTCTTGATGTTATCTGAAACATAATTAAATTAGCTGCCAAATTTATACACTTAGACATTTAATATTAGGTCCTAGGAAGATTTCTTCATGTTTTCAGGTTAAAGTTATTAATTTGATGTATAAAACACAGCAGCATTTGTTGCAGCATATCAGCAATATTCTTTAGTGCCAATCTGTATTGTCAAATACTTGTGGTCCAGCGTTCCTGAAAACACACTCAAGGAAAACATGACTAGAAAATAAGAAGCAAGTTTAACTAGCAGATTTCTCCCACATCCTTTAAAAAAAAGCAATAGGTCAACTCGCGACTGCAAAGAAAATTTTACTATGTATTTATCCTGAATAAATCTCTCTTTAACATGTCAGCAAAGAGGCTGCAATTCTACTCTCACTCAATTACAACATTCTAAGTTAGGGTCATTGTTTGTTACTTGAGCAAATGAGGTTTTTCTGGCTTATCCCTCTGAGCACTGCACAGTGATACATGGGAGAAAAAAAAAAAAAGGACAAACAGAATTTGGGAAGATTTTTTTAAGGATCTAAGTTTTACATGTCTTCTAACATAGATTTTTAATCATAATTAAAATTAATTGATTATGAGGACAGGCTGAGAGAGTTGGGGCTTTGCAGCCTGGAGAAGAGAAGGCTTCAAGGAGACCTTATAGCAGCCTTCCAGTATCTGAAGGGGACCTACAGGAAGGCGGGGGAGGGACTATTTACAAGGTCTTGCAATGACAGGACAAGGGGCAATGGGTTTAAATTGGTAGAGGGGAGATTTAGACTGGATGTTAGGAGGAAGTTCTGTACAGTGAGGGTGGTGAGGCACTGGAACAGGTTGCCCAGGGAGGTTGTGGCTGCTCCCTCCCTGGAGGGGTTCAAGGCCAGGTTGGACGAGGCCTTAGGTAGTGGGAGGTGTCTCTGCCTATGGCAGGGGGTTGGAACTAGATGGATCCTTGAGGTGGCTTCCAACCTTACCATTCTATGATTCTATAATTTACATTGAGAACTTTTCAGGTATTGGTCATAAAATAATTGCTACTTACTAGTGAAAACTTGTATTGAAATATCTTTCGTAAAAGAGTGTCTGAACAACAAAGAATGTGCTGAAAAGTGGCACTAAAATATCTCTTGAAAAATATATATCTTAAAGCTGTAGTTCACATATGAATGCTCCTCCAAAAATCTACACACACTACTTCTGCATTCCAAAAGTGATCGTAGCATATTTTACAATTAAGAGCATTCTCAATAATATCACAGAACCGTGGAGGTGAGAAGTGAGCTGTAGGGATCATCTAATCCAACTCCTCTACTAAAGCAGGTTCACCTAGATCAGGTTGCACAGGAATGTGTCCATGTGAGTTTTAAACATCTGCAGAGGAGACTCCACAGCCTCTCTGGACAGCATGTTCCAGTGCTCCAGCATCCTCAAAGAACTATCTACTGATTTTTAGGTGGAAATTCCTGCGTTCCAGCTTGTGTCCATTGTTCTATCAGTGAGCGCTATCGAAAAGAATCTGACCTCATCCCATCGATATCCACCCTTTAGATATAGATAAGCACTGACAAGATCCTCTCCCAGTATTCTCCAGCATAAATGGATCCAGATCTCAGCCTAAACAACCATTTAAAAAAAAAAAAAAAAAAAAAAAAAAAAAGCGCTTAGGTTACAAGATACAACAGAAACAAGTAACAAGGCCAGGAGCTGTTGTTAACATCGACTTTCAAGTTGTGACCACAGGCTTTTTGTCTTCAGTAGCTTCAGTAAATTTTCACTAGTATTGGACAGCAAAACACAGATGATTAATCTTTTCATCTTTGCTTTGTGTCTGGAAGGGTTTTCTTTGTGAGGGGAGGGGGCTAGTGGTGTGGCTCATGTAAAAGGCTTCTAGAAGCTCCTCTGGCTTCAAGTTTGACTCGCCTCTGGACAAGACCAAAGCAATGGTGGTGGTGGGGGATGTGGGGTGGCGGAGGCATCTCTGTGATAACATGTTTATGAGGAGGAAAAGCTGCAGTGGAGATGGGAGCAGAATGTGACAAACAAGGCATCAAAGTCAGTAAGGAGCAGAGGAGGTGTTCCAGAGGAGCAATGCCCCTGGCAGCACCTGGAGGTTAGTAGTGGAGCAGATGCCCAACTGCGGCCCATGAAGGACCCCATGGTGGTGCAGGGGATTGTGCCTGAAGAAATCTTTTACTTTACAAGAAGCTTATGCTGGAGCAGCTCATCTCTGGGAGGACTACAGCCTATAAAATGCTAGTTGAAGAAGATTGTGAGGACTGTCCCCCGTCTAAGTGATGGCATTAAAAGAAAGAATCTGTGAAGAGCGTTATGCAGTTAATAATGTACAAAGTTGCCACAATGTTGTGGTGAAAAGATGTAAAACAAAATGACAGTGAACAAAGCTGTCCATATGGGGAAAAAAAAGGGTATTTCTTGCCAGTAGAACCATGTTAACAAATTTTCTGTTGTGTCATGTTAATATTTCATTTTTCTGTGTCCTTTCCTACTGAACAGTTGGTTAATGGAAACAAATATAGCTTGCTAAGTATCCTCAAAACCAAGGTGAGTAAAAGAGGTGAAAAGAAGAGAAAAAAAGCCTTTAGGCAGTATTTGCCATGGAACAAAACGAAAGTAAGGAAGATTTGCTCTTTTCCCTGCCCAAATAAGTAAAGCATTCCATGGGTTAGTTACAAAATAGGACAGTAATTTGGACTTCATTCAATTCATATTCTACAGAAGCAAAAAGATGTCTTGTATATGTGAAAATTAGAAAGCAGAATGATGCCTGTGACTTTTTGATTAATCTATATTAAAGGAAGTCTGCTGCCACTCTACTAGTTTGAATTTTTGTACTTATTTATTTACACAGCACACGTTTGCATTACCCTACTTCTATTTCCTTCTTTCAAAGGTACAAGGTAAATTTAAACATAAATAATTCAACAAGCTATTTATCTGATAAAAAGAAACCAATGAGAAAATCATCTTTCACTAAAAAAAAATCTTAAATTACACGAAAGATTTTTTTTGTCAGTATTTTTGATTTTTGTCAGTTACAGCATTTGCATCTTCAGTTGGTAGTTTATTAAATGAGGAAATCACACAGGACATCACATCAAGTGTTTGACTGAAGGAATGAAAAATGACAGGCTGTTATCACATCTGTTTATTATTATTTTAATGTGAAAAGATCAGCTGCAATGACAAACAAAATTCATTGCTCGTTAACATGAAGAAGGTACAGCTTGAGAACAGCTTAATAGGAACATTTGGGGATCATTCTTGCTGCCATTTAAATTAATGGGAATTTTGCCATTGAGTTGAATGGAAGCGAGTGCAGATCCCATACAGTGCACTTATACTATATAATTTGAATTTTCAGTGATATAAAGAAAATAGCATAGTCAAATTGCTTTAGTATGGATAGAAACAAGAGCTCCCTTCTCTTGGGCTCCTAGAATGTCTGCTAATGAAACACACCTGTACCTATGTATGTAACTGCATTCACCTGTGAATTTATATATTACACTCCAAAGCCATCAAAAAATGTTCTTTTTTTTCCTGAATTATATCAGCTGAGGTTAGATTACATTAATGAATATTTGAAATTTTAACTTTCCATACTCTCACAAAGTCCATGGAAATAGTTTTCCAGAGAGATGATATTGCTATCTCAAGACAGAAAACACTTTTTTTCCATTTCAAAACACAGTGCTATTTTGTTACAAGGTCTGACTTTACTTTCTCTTAAGGATTAAAACCAGTTGGCTAGTTGGCATTCCAAGGTACAGCACTGTCTGTACAAGACATCGTGAAAACCTTGACGTATACAATATGATAACTTCCTAATGACCACAAAGATGTGGAGGTCAATCACAGAATGTTACAGAAATTGTTAAGAACACTCAATCGTGCATGTCTGTTTGGCCACTGTTTTTCTGCCTCCAAAAGCTTAGGCCTTTCATCATCATCAAGCTCTTTTTTCATACCATCCAAATGCCACCATCGTTAACCTCATTTCCTTTTTCCTTGTGTTCCTCCATGTACATCCTCATTCTCTTCCTCTTAATCCCTGTTTCATACTCAGTTATGCCTGTGAATGCGGAAGGCACCATAGGTTTTTTGACATTTTAAGTCTCATGTATGGCTCAGTATAGTAGCTTATTGCTGTTAAGTAATTAGCAGAGAATAGTACAAGTTTCTAGGAGGAATGTCTTTCTCCACAGCAGGCAAGAGATAAGGTAGTCATGAGCCACCTCATAAGGTAGGTGAGATAAAAGAAGTGAATAGGAAATTCCACCAAATTTTGTTTCCTCATTTTGAGTCCCAGGTAGATCAGAGCACAGCTAGCAAAGCAGTTTATTCACTAATCTCCTTATTACTTCAAAGGTATAAAGGAGTATGAATAGGGACAACTACAGGGAAATCCAGGATTGATATCCAAAGGAGAGCTTCAGTCATTTTTTGAAGTAAAATCTATCTGCAGACAGAATTGAAAAGATTTTTTAGAAACAGTTCTTTAGATAAACTGTCCCCAGCAGTTGGTAGTATGAGCAAGAGGGAAGTTCGGTTACTCAGACTGCATGACTGTTGTGTCTTCAAGAGTTTTTAAATCTGTAGTATTTCCAGTAAATTAAGTCAAGATATAAGTGCATTTTTCAAATGGAATGATATGAAAGGCTTATCTGAATCAGCGATGAAATTAAAAAAAGGAAAGTGTAGGTACTGTTTCAGATACTGGTTTAACTGATGGTTGCCAGTTTTCTGTTCTTGGATTTAACACGTCACTGCGCCATCCAGTTTTGCTCTTTTTCTTCCTCAACTCAATAAAATGACCAGATTTTTCTTTCAGAAATATGACTGAAAGCAAAGCATTGCCTGGATCTACTACTTTATTTCCTCTTTTAGTAAGTCCAATTGGTTCTTTTCTGGCTTATAGTTATTCCATAAAGTATTCTAAAGGCTCTTTTATGACAAAAGATTCTCCCCCCCCCGTCAAAGATAATGAGGAAAAATACATTTTTATAGTAAAATGTAACTATTCTAATTTTTAAAATATATTTTTATACCGTAGTTTATGGTTACATTTAAAAAAAAGAAAAGGTTTTTTTAGGAAAGAAAAAGGTACTCAGAGCAAAGAAACTGTATCATTTAGAGGTGCAGTTTATGTTAATATCTAACTGCCAGGACATGGTCAGTTTTGCTGTTATAGGAATGAGAAGTCATAGGGAAATCATATTTCACAAAAGAATAGTCAAACTAATGAGAGTAGAGCAGATGTCTCAGCAGATCAATAATATCCCCTTGGTAGTCACTAACATATGCCAAAACATAACATCTGAAAAACAATGAGAAAGAACAAGACAATAAGCACCTGTTACACTATCCCCGTTTTATCGTTAAGGTGACACCAAGTAGTTCAAGCTGAATACAAACCATCCAAAAGAAAACTTGTATCTTATGCTTAAATATGAAGCCTAAATTTAGAAGACAACTCAGATACCACCACGGAAGGCACGGGTCCAGTAGTAAGGAGAAAAATAATATAACATACTGTTTTTAAAGGTTCAGAAACATTAAGATACTCAAGAACTGATGCAGATTCAGTTGATGTGAAGCTCTGTCCATTAAATGATTACAAGTTCCTGATTCTGCTGCTCTTGAATTAGTTTTTTCTTTGTGCCTCAAACTTATTTGTTAAGATGGGGAAAAACAGCAGAACCTATCTTTAAAATCAATAATAAAACAAGATAAGGGCATGAACAAGGATAAGTGATAAGAGAAAAGCTGTAAGTGACTTGCTTAGAAGACAACAGAAGAATTTTAACTTATTGACCAGTGCCTAGCCCAGATACTAGCTAATATCTCAACATTAGCAACACTGACAAGTCCATCTGGGTAACTATACTAGGCTTGCCAAAACTGTCAAACAAAAGTTCTCAATGTTCAATACTGCTTATTTAGTTTTAGTAAAATATTCCTAACATCATAATTAAATTCACGAGCCCTAAAATCACTTATGGATACAATGCCAAACTGCACGTTTGGAAGTCAAGCCCTAATTTCAGTAAAAAAAGGTTGTGTGATAATTAGAACACACCCCAGTGTTTATCAAGCTGAGATTCCTCATGAAGAACAAACACAAGTCACATGCACTTTGAGGGCACTAAAAGCCCTCAACGGCTGTGTAACATCCCACAGGTCCTTGTCCCATCTGCTGCCTAAAAGCAGCCCCATTTCAGCTCACTACAGAGCCTTCAGCCTCTGCCCAAGTAAAGTTGTAGACTTGTGGGTGTCTCCAATCCTGTCTCCTTGATGGTTCTGAGCCCTGTGTTGCTGATAGCTCATCTCCTCAATGGGCCACTTGGACATAGGCTACCACTCATCTGTGGTCTTGTCTTTGGACCTGGGTCCTGGATGGGTTCTGGACCCATGTTACAGTATTCTCTTCAGCCCTACTTCTGGCCACAAGTCACTTTGCTCTGGGCTGGAGCCTCTAGATAGACCCTAGAACTGGTTCATCGATTGTCTTGTCAACATTCAGCCTCCCTGCAACTGCACCTCACAGATGAAGGAACACCCTGTGCTAGGTCACCCTGGCCTTGAATCAGGTACCCCAATTCTCCCTGACTTTTTTTGGTCAACCTCTATGTATGTAATCATCCATGAAAAAATATTAACCACTTATTTACTGTCTAATTAAGCTGTGACCAAAATCTTGAACTTAGATTTTTAACACAGAACAACAGAAGAATAGGGCTTGAAGGAACCATGGTAGGTCCTCTAATTTATCTACTTACTTATCTACTTAGTCCTCAGGTAAGATAAATGGTATCTACATTGCTTCCAAGAGTTGTTTGTCTGACCATTCTTAAAAACTTCCTGTGATGGAGGTTCTATCACTTACCAAAAAATCTATGAGCGTAGTTCATTGCCTTTGCCATTTTAAAGCGTTTTCCAACTGCAAAATAGGTCAAATTTTCCAGAACTGTAAAGCATCTCATTCATTTTCTCTGGACTGTCTTCACTGGACCATGCAGTTCTTGAAGTACAACACTACAAAAGTGCAGTGTTCTAGCTGGCTAGTCTACCAGAGGTTCATTTATTAATGGGCACAGGATTACTTTACACATCTTGTTGGTTGTCCTTGAGCTTTGTGCTTGCTTATTTCCTAGCACTGGGGGCTCTGAAAAACTGTTACCAAAGCAGCTGTCCTCATTTCTTATCACTGCAGTAAATAATCCTTGCTTTACATTTTCATGCGCTTTGCCACTTTGTCATTATCATTATGATCCCATCCTCCAGCACGTAAGTTGTCACTCCCAGTTTTGGATCACATGAAAATACAATAAACTCACTCTCTATTCCATCATCTAGATTGTTAATAAAAGTATCCTAGACAGTGTACTCCATCAAATGAAAGACACATGACAGCCAGTGCTTTGCTATTTGACTGCTTGCTCTAGAATTGATGTTAACTGACAACAATTGCCAGATTGTTCTCTTAGTTCTGTTTACAGTCAAGCACAATGATTGCCTTTTTCCAATTTTCTTGATATCTTGTCTCCTGCAAGATCTCAAACATAACCAAGAGGAGTTCTGGACGTGGTCCTATACAGGGTAGTAACAAAGTTCATGTCATGAAACTGGATAGAATAGCCATAGTGCTTACGCAGTAAAAGTGCCCTGGAGTTCTCATCTCTAAACATGAATCAAGAGATAACTCTGGGCTATGCCAAAGTGGCATAATGCCATGCATTCATTGCAAGAGTAATCATCAGGGAAGATAAAAAATGTTTAAATAAAAGGGGAAAAAAATTTACTGCAGCTGCCAGCCACACAGGGCACATGCTGTGACTGGAAAAATCATCTATCAAAAAGCATAGACTGAGCAATGATGATGAAGAATCTTATTTACTAAACATAATGTTATTAGTCACCTAACAAACAGTATTCTTTGGAACAAAAATAAGGGACACCTCCCACCAGACCAGATTGCTCAAAACTTCATCCAGCTTGGTCTTAAAGACTTCCAAGGTATTCACAACTACTCTGGAAAACCTACTCCAATGTCTCATCACCATCGGAGTAAAGAACTTCTTCCTAATGTTCAATCTCAATCTACCCTGCTCTACTTTAAAACCATTGCTCCTTATCCTATCACCACACGACCTTAGGAAAAGTGCCTCTCTAACTCTCCTGTAAGCCCCCTTAAGGTACTGAAAGTCTGCTATGAGATCTCCATACAGCCTTCTCTTGTCTAGACTGAACAAATCCAGCTCGCTCAGCCTGTCCTCATAGGAGAGGTGCTCCAGCCCTCTGATCATCTTTGTGGCCCTCCTCTGGACTCTTTTCAACAGATCTGGATGCAATACCCCATGTGGACTCTCACAAGAGCAGAGTAAAGGGGCAGAATCTCCTCCCTTGACCTGATGGTTACTCTTGTTCTG
>VWYK01088555.1:0-27087 GCA_013399775.1 Semnornis frantzii
TCCTTCATTTGGAATACTTGCTCATAAATTGGTAATAAAGAAAAACAGAGATGATTTAGGATCTCAAAAGGATAGTTGTGAATATTTTGATTGGCACCTGCTATTATTGTAAAGCTTGTGCACAGTATACTGAATCTTCAGGTGTAGGAGCAGCTCTGTGTTCCTTCAGGCACTCACACAAGGGACAAACCAGCAAACTCTTTTCTTCATGAGCATGTAATTGTAGGAATGATTCTATTCCTGCAGCTACCAGCGTCTGCTTCCACGCGCAGAAGTAACAAAGGCCATGGGATTGCACACCTCCCTTATTACCCTTGAGCAGAGGCTGCTTAGCTTTGGGATTTCGTCAGAAGCAACCAGTTTTAATACTTGGAATTTGTACACCATCTGCATTTAGGCCAAAAAGGGAAGATTCGGTCCGTGGTGGTAGAATCCAGTCAATATTAACTCATGCTACAGCAGCTGTGAAGGGAGTGGGAAATCCATTACTTCTGTCAGTTTTCTATCTCTTCCAAGGCCTTTGATGCCAGATCCTCTGGAATATATGAGGGATTTCCTTGAAGGCTGAGAGAAAGAGATGATTTCCCCCTCCCCCCCACCCAGGTCTGTTTGTAGTTGCCAGTTCTTTATAAAACTTGATTTCAGCAACTAGCTTGAAACACCATGCTTTGTAAATGATACAGAAAAAGCAGCAAAATTATTCTACTAAGTATAGGATCCCCTTATCTGTCTTCCTTTGGTCTTTTGCTATCCCTAATAAATTACAACACGTTACAATTTCAGAGAAAGTGGAAGGATGAATCAGAGGATATTTACACTTACATACTGTCAAAATCCATGGAATTTACAACTGACTAGCGTTCCAAATATGCTAACATTTTTCTGGCTTCCTGTCATTTCAGTCTGTCCAAGAGCTGTAGCAACTGTAAAGGAGCTAAAACTGGCACAACATGGAGAGGTTTTCGGGTGTCTCCTTCCTCAAAGCCTGAGGCATTATTTCATAAAATATGATTCAGCAGTAAGAAGTTAGAAATAGGTTTTACTTTTCTCAGAAAAGCTGCATGTTCCTGTGATTTCTATTTATTTCATGGTTTTTTTCTGTCTTGAATCACATGAATGTTGATGTTTGAAGTGACCTCTGGAAATGATCAAGTCTGTCTCTCCTTCTTCAAAGCAGGGTCATTTACAGCAGGTTGGGCAGGGCTGTGCCCACTTGAGTATTTGAAGAGTGAAAACTCAAAAATCCACCTGGGTAACTTATTACAGTGTCTTGACCACCTTTCTCCAACAAAACCAGTTTCTCTTTTGTGTAAATTTGTACTGTCACTGGGTGCCACTGAGAAGAGTCTTGCTTCATTATCTTTGCTCCCTCCCACCAGATATTTGTATGCACATTGATAAGATCCCCCCCCTCAAGCCTTCTCTTTACTGGTCTTAAGTTCTCAGGTCTCTCAGAGTCTCCCTGTATGATGTGGCTCTATCATCTTTGTGGTCCTTCTCTGGACTTGCTCCAGTATGTCCCTGTTTCTCCAGTACTAGGGATGACAGTACACTCCAGGTGTGGCCTTCTGAGCAAGAAGTAAGGATCCCTCACTCTGCTGGCCTGCTGGTGACACTCTTCCTAATGCAGCCCAAGAGGCTTTCGGCCACCTGTACTGCAAGGGCACATCAGTGGCTCGCATTCTATATGGTGTCCTTCAGACCTCAGAGTCCTTTTCTGCCAGGCTGTTTTCCAGATAGTCTGCCCCCAGCCTGTCCTGGTGCTTAGGTTCCTTTCACCTCATGTGCAGAATTTTACTGTTCACTTTGTTGAATTTTGCCACGTCTTGTCAGCCAGTTTCTCCAGCTTGAGATGTTCTTGCTGTTTCAAATAACTCTTCTTTAATAGGCTGGGCAAAACTTGAGTAGCTCGTGTTTCTTCACAGTGTTTCCTGGGTGACATTTTCTATTCCTCTGCCACTGTAAGGAAGGGAACCATCATTCACTCTGCTAATCACCAGCTTGAGTCCTGTTGGCAGGTGGTGCCTTTCCATTTCTTCCTCCTCTCTGCTGCAAGTGAGGAATACTGTTGGGTGTTTTTTCATCCTCAGGCTCCATAGTAGCCTAGAGCTTTAAAAAACAAACAAAACCAAACAAACAAAAAGCCAATTTCCCACTGTCCCTTTCTAGAGTTTTTATCTCAGGCTCTGTCTTCTCTGCCTGGAAAAATATTTTTTTCTTCTGCTCTGGAAGCATTATGGATTTGTGAACTTTCTAGGAGAAGCTTTGACCAGACTTTTGAGCCTGTCATAATTAAACTTTGAGTCTATTGTGATAGTTCAGTGTTTAGTTTTCTCAAATATTATCTTCCTTCCTTATTTTTCATACAGTTCTAAAGAAGAAAGGAAAAGAAAAGAAAGAAAAAAAAAAGAAGGAATTTCTTTAAAAAGTTCTGGGTCAGTTCTTCTTTTAACCTAACTCTTCTCATCCCTGGTCCTAATGTATTCTTCATTATCTCTTTTTTTTTTTGCTTAAGCCTCATGCTGAGATAGCTTTTAAAACTCCTGCTTTATGAGTCAGGATTCACAAAACCAGAAGGACCATTTCAAACGATTTGCCGACTTCCTCGAAGTCAGAGGCTCTTGGACTCCCTAAAATTAATGTTTAAATAGTTCAAAGTGTATCTTAGAACCAATCTTGTTTTTATAATTTCCTCTGATGGAGAGCCCAGTTAGTATGCTGCCATTTCTGCAAAATGAATGAATTAATTAAAGAATACACTTTTATTTTTCATCTGAACTTCAACTTCTACTCCTGTCTGGCAGACTGTGGTGACATCCCTGACCTGCACAGACTGAAGGTTTCTGTGTTAAAGGAAAACACTGAGCTGCTTGGGGTTTTTCACCCAAACTCTTAGGTGAAGTGTCATACTTTTCAATCCTTGTAATTGCTTTTGTGACTCATTTCTGAACCCTTTATAATGCATCAGTATCTTCTCAGTATGGGTATTGGAACTGGATACTGTCAGAAGCAGTGGGGAATTAGGTTGGGCAGGTAACAGAAGCTTAGCTGAAAGGTTTGAAAGCATCTGTTCAGTAACCGATGAGGTTATTTTTAGTCTGCCATGCCTTTCAGTTTTGAGAAAAGAGTAATGATTTCTTCAAAGAGGGGTTGATACTGTGTGAATTCTTAAACACACGTGCGGCAGTACACAAACATTCTGTTAAATAGCAACTTGTAATTAGTGCAAGTTAAATTGCCTGCACAATTTTAGTGATGTGCTAATCAAAGTCTGATTACTCACAACTCTGAAAGTATAGCAACAATCACATCACCTGCACTGACTTTTTTGTCTTTGAAGAGAACCGAAGTGATCACCCTGTTGAAATGATTGTTTGCAAACTGAGTTTGGATGCAAACACTTTTGCACCTAGTTACTCGGTAGGATATCCAAACAGACAGGGTCTGCACCCACATGCATGCCAGCATAGTGAGTAGTGAACCATAAGTTACAAGAGATGTTCATTCTGCACTGTTTCACTGAAATCAAGTGATGAAAACTCAGTCACGTCCATCAGTGACCATGCCTAATGATCCAGTGATGCAGAATGCTTTATTTTTTCCTTTTCTTTTGACTTTTAACCAGAAAAGCTTATCTTTTATACATGAAGTAGCTTGGACAAGAAAGCAGAGATAGCCTCTACTGAAGCAGGCACCTATGGTCTGCAGACCAATTTACTGTCAGCTCGATGGATCAGGATGTGCTTGCACATAGGTCGCTTGCTTCTGCCAGTATTTAGCAACCTAATATGTCTGCCTTAAGTAATTACATGTTAGGTAGTTGAGAGGTAGTTCAGCCAAAGGCAGCAGCTCTATGGGAGAGTGTGATGGAAAGGACCCAAATTAGATTTGCCTCAAGCTACTGTGGCAACTCACATAGACAGAGATGAATTTTGAACCAAAGGAAGCCAAAGCGATTTTGTTTAACCAACTGTTTTTCTCACTTTTAAATAAGCTGGAGTATAATATCACAATTTGTTTTGGTTTTCCTGAATGAAAAATCTGAAGCTTTTAAGTGCCAACCAGGAACTTTTATGGAGGGCATTTCCAGGTTAAAAAAGCCCTGAATCTTACTAATAACCTTTAACTGCCATGCATTCAGTCCTAAGAAAAAATTAATATTATAATTTTATAGTCTGCATCATTATCTTGCTTCCTTCTGATCTTAGCAGTATTTCTGCTAAGGAAAATGGTTTAAAATGATGGAACAATCAGCCATGCACATGTAATGTAAATGTGAGTGTTGAATGTAACCTAGAGGGATATTCAGTAACGTGTTTCATGTGAGATTGAGTTAAGATGATGAATTAGAAGCATTATTATAATATTTATTGAAATTCCCTGCATATCCCAGACTTTTGGTGTTGTCAGCATTATCATAATGCACAAAAGTTGGAGGTTGTCTACAAGCTTTGTAATGAGCAAAGCATTGAGGGGAAAATTCCTTCACATTGCTCGTGAGATCCATTTGGATGGACAATTCTTGTTTCCTGTGATCCTTATTTAGCATTGTTTTGCTCTTAACTAAAAAACTTAAGAGTGGCATTGAGGGCACTCTCAGCAAATCTGCTGGCAGTACCAAGCTGTGTGGTATGCCGGACTCAGACCCCAGAAGGATTTTGACAGGCCTGAGAAGCGGGCCAGTGACGACTGCTTGAGGTTCAGCAAGTCCAACTGCAAGGTGCTGCGTCTGGTTTGGGACAATCCCAGACACCAAATCCAAACTGGGTGCAGAGTAGCTCTGAAGAAAGACACTTGGGGGCGTTGGTTGGTGAGAAGCTCACCATGAGCCAGCAGCGCACTCACGCAGCCCAGAAAGCGGGCTGCAGCAAGAGGAATGTGGCCAGCAAGGCAAGAGAGGGGATTCTGCCTCTTTGCTCTGCTCTACTGAGACCCCCACCTTGAATACTGTGTCCAATTCTGGTGTCCCCAGCATAAGAAGGGCACACAACTGTTGGAGCGAGTCCAAAGGAGACCCACAAAGGTGATCCAAGGGTGGAACACCTCTGCTATGAGAATAGGCTGAGGGAGCGGGGGTTGTTCAGCCTGGAGAAGACTTCAGGGGCACCTTAGAGCTGCCTTCTGTTAGCTGAAGGGATCCTGACGGAAAGGCTGCAGAGGGACTTTTCATCAGGGTGTCTAGAGACAGGACAAGGGGGAATGGTTTGAAGCTGAGGGAGAGTAGGTTTGAACTGGATCTTAGGAAGAAGTTCTTCAGTACAGGGATGGTGAGGCTCTGGAATTGACTGCCCAGGAAGGTTGTGGCTGCCTCCTCCCTGGCAGCCACCTGAAGGCCAGGTTGGACGAGGCCTTGCACAGCTGAGTCTAATTGAGAGGTGTCCCTGCCCATGGCAGGAAGGTTGGAGTAGATGATTTCTAAGGTGCCTTCCAACCTAAGTCACTCTATGATAACTTCTCCAATGCATGTTGTATATCCCTTCTTTAACAGGCTATCTGTTTTGTGTATTGTCTTTTAAAATAAAATCCATTTAGTTTGTCCAGTCTGGGGAGGGGCTACACAATAAAGACAGGATCAGAATCAATCACAGAATGTTAGGGGCTGGAAGGGACCTCAAAAGCTCATCCGGTCCAACTCCCCTGACAGAGCAAGATCACCTGTATCAAATCACACAGGAATGCTCCAAGTGGATCTTGAATATCTCCAGAGAGGGAGACTCCACAATCTGCCCTGGGCAGCCTGTTCCAGTATTTCCTTTGGTTGAGTTTCCCTCTGAAGTTGCTGGGATTTCAGCAAGAGATTGATACATCTGAGTGCGAGTTTTCTTGTGTCAGGTTAGTGCAGAAAGACCTCTCCTTTTAATTTTCTCCATTTTGTATTTTTATGCACTTATCCAGCCAAATTGAAGTGCCTATGAAATGCAGCCACGTTCTGCACGATAGATGAAAAGCTGTTCTCAGTGAGTATATCATAGTTGAGTCAGCTGGGCCCCTGCTGTGCTCTGCTTTCGTTGTTTTTTAAAAGGTCTAAGTCCTCAAGTACCTAGTTCTGTTAAATATTAGTAAGCCAGTAGAGTGAATTTTGAGTCCTGAAGTTGACTGAAGATGTATTGTCTGCCTCGTGTGTTGCGTCTGGTAAATAGCTGGTTGCTGTGGTAACCGCCAAAAATGGGAGAGGGTCCTTGGTACCACATAAATTCTCTGAAGAAAACCTGATCATAGCAAATTCTAACATTAGTCTTCGAAGAAGGATAAAAGAGGAGGAAGAGATTCAGACAGCTTTTTCCTTTTGTAAACTCACTGCTTTATAGGGGGAAAAAATAGCTAGGAATAGTCTGTCTCGTAGGGAATGAAAAGGTTGTGAATCAAGGCACTGCCTTGGTGTGACAGCTGTGTGAATGTGAAACAGAAAGTTCTCCAGCTTCAGCCATTATGGGTTTGTTTGGTTAGCTCTAATTTTGGAAGTCATTATACCAAAGGTAAATGACTTGCACAGGAGACTACTGTAAACAAAAGACTCGATACATTTACTTTGGCAGGAGCCTTGAGAAGACTCAGTCCTTTCACTGACTCTTTTATGCAGCCTCTGTAATAGTCTCACTGCCGGCCTCTGTGTGCAGGCAGCTCTCATTTCCCTTCCTCCTCCTCTGACAGCTTCTTTTCCCTGACAGGTAGGATTTAAGGGGGCAGCACCTGCTGTTGAATTGCTGCTGTGTAGCTGGAGAATACCTTCATTTTTATAGTAGCTGTCTCTTGATTTCTAAAGCCACTGTGTTTTGCTCAAGGGATATTCTGTTCAGTCACCCCCTCTCTGATACTGGAGTACAATCGCTTTCAAATACTCTTTAGTTTTGCCTCTTCTTTGGGTTTTTTTTGTGTGTTTTTGTTGTTTTTTGTTTTATTTTTATCATTTGATGTATTTATACCTACAGATTTTAAGCATGCTGATGCCTAGCTGAGTTTTCTAGCTTTGCAGTGAAGAATAAATAAACCATGAGAATTATAGATTCTTTTCCAGGTTCAGTCAAGGCTCTGCCCATTCCACACCTACTTACTCACACTTGTGTGGGTGGGGAGGCAACTTCCATGATGATAGAGGACCCATGCAGATCCCGCTGCTTCCCTTTTAGAAAGCTCCTCATCAACATATCCTATGGGTGTAGCAGAGCTTTCACTGATTTTTGAAGCTGAGAGGATAAAGTAGAGAGACAGAATAGGTATCCTGTCCTTGCTACACTCACTTGCTGGCACCTCTTTTCTGCACTCCTTGACTCTTGGTTGACCTCGGAGGCTCCCCTTCACAATCCCTATCATGGGTGACTTCTTGTCAGGAAGTGCTTTCTGCAAAGGAATAGCTACTCAGGCTTACCTTCACTCCTAACACCAGTCAGGGCATACTTTACTGTTTGTTCATTTTCTTTAAAACACAGAATTATTGTGGTGCATCTTCAAATCATAAGAAACTCATCCATGCATGTTCTTGAAGGCTTTGTGCCCATGAGGGGACAGCAATACTGCTGTTTTTTCTCATAAATAAGTAGTACCAAAGGAATCTATAGGGTCATTTTCTACTCTTGCCATAGAAGAGAAGATTATCTTTATCTCTGAAATTGCTCCCTTAGTGTTCATTAAGTAGAAATACAGTACTTGAGAAGATGGTAGGAAAAGACCTTGTCTAATAATAGCCCCGATCTCTAAAATGGAGTATAACCACATAATAATCACACACTAAAATACATGGCCAGTGTGACTGATAAAAACAAGCCAACCATGGAGCCGAGAGCCTGGAAAGAGGTTTTCTCTCAGATTAGTTCCATCTCATGCTGTATACACAGGATATTTGTATGCTTTCGGGTCAGGCGACTGAGTCTGAAGAATAAGATGTGGGTTTAGCTGCATGAACTCTTTTGAACTTCCTTCCACCTGCAGGGTCTTTGAATGTCAAGAGAAGCAGACAACAACTTTGATTGATACTATTCTCCAATGTCTTAAAAAATCAGAAATGTAATACAAAAGTTCTCTTCAAGGGGAACATCCTACTCTCCAGCTTACTAGGGAAATAAAGGCAAAAGATGCACGTCTTGATAAAGCTGGCACAATGTTTTGACTTGACACTAAGAAATAAAGACATTTCCTGTCAGGATGTAGTTTATACAGAAGGAACTGATGACATTAAATGCTGAGGTTTGCTTACTGCCCACCCCAGTACTGGAATATAAATCCAAAAGTCAAGTGCAGGGTTTTGGTCTCTTCACACTTGTTTTAGCTTTCTAGTAGGAGAGTGAGCCTGGCACTTCAGAGTTGGTGATGTGTCTGTGAGTAGAACAGAAACTCTTGGAGATTCAAGCACTGAGGAGCTGTCATCTACCCGATCACAAGGTGTTCCATACACTGCATCTGTCAGGAAGTGGGCATCTTCCACAGATGGAAGAATCAACATCTCTTACAGCTAAGACAAAGATCTAAGCCATGTGTAAAACTGAAGACCTGTCTTCCACTCATTAATTTAATATCGTAACCTTCTTTTCATAGAGCAGTAATGTGGAACTATATTGCTAGAAGATTATGCTCATGGGCACCAGTACATTTCTGACATCTTATGATATACTGTTCCTCTTAATTAGTCTCTATAGTGGAGGATGTTTTACTTCCTTCTCATACATCAGAACATGCTTTATGTGTAGCGTTCTCAATGTAATTCACTTTGAAAACAAGTTTGGTTTATTTTTAATAGGGGTTTTGTTAACTCTGTCCAGAAGATTTGTCGCATTCAGCAAATGCTGCAGATAGCTCCTCACCAGCACATTGGATTTTGTATGTGTATGGGGGCTCCCACTGTGCCTTTCCCTGCCTCCCACCCACCACATCTTCAGATAAATAGGGAAGTATGTGCAGTCTGTGCTGTCAGTCTCATTGCTTCAACTGTGGTTATACTGAGCAGCCAGAGAGGAGGCTGTTGAGGGGGGGGTATGTCCTCAAATTCTGAAAGTTTAATGAGTCTATATTTGTTCTCCTAAGCTCTGCACAGTCTCTTATTACTGTGATTTAATTATTGAAGATATCTCTTTTTATAAGTCAAAACTTCATCCGCAATGGTTACAAGCTGCACCGTGGAGGTTCAGGATGGGTATTAGGAAATATTTCATCACTGAAAGGGTTCTCAAATGTTGGAATGGTCTGGCCAGGCAGTGGTGGAGTCCCCGTCCCTGGTTATGTTCAGGCGGCACGTGGACCTGGCACTTAGGGACATGGTTTAGTGTTGACCCTTCAGTGCTGGGTCGAGGGTTAGACTGGATGAGCTTGGAGGTCTCTTCCAACTGGATGTATTCTGTATTGTGTCTTTTGGTAGCAGAGACCAGTGCAGCTGGGACCTCCCACCAGCCTTCCTAGAGACAGGAGCAGGAGGACAGGACTGTGTTACTTGTGTTCAGAGTTGCTATCATATTCCTCATGCTTTATAATGCCAAGGAAGGCTTAAAAATAGATTACTTAAGTCTGCAAGAAAATAAAACTGTGATAGGAGGAATATGGTGCTTAAACAGTTTCTCTTTCAGAGTTTCTGTTGCTATAGCCACCTTATTCCAAGTAGTTGTTGTTGGAAGTGAGTTAAAAAAGTGGCTTCTGCGCTGTGCGTCAGGTGCAGTTTTCAGTGGTGAGAATGGGCTGAGCTGAATCTCGTTTACATGAATGCAGACCAGCTGCAGGCAGCCTCATCAATGACTGCCACAAGAACTTGGGAGTTCTGCATAAGTATTTCATATCTCTTGGAATGATGCCAAGCAGAATTTAATTGCTTATGGTGAAATCTTTCTCTGTGGCTAGATAGGCCATTGAATACTTTTGAACTTCTAAATTGCTATGAGACAGCCTGATCTAGCATGGTTGTATTTAATATACAGACAGATAATTAAAGATTCTTCTTAATCAGATAGAGTTCTTTGATGCACTATTTTCTGTTTTATATAGACCACACTAACTTGAAGGAGAGGAAGGGAGTTCTTATAATAACATACACATTTGTTTTTCTGTTTAGTAAATTGACAGGTGTTTGGTTTTTCTTGTGTCTGCCCAGGAAACCACGTCTTGTCTCCTGGAGAGCCTGTTGGAAAAGGGCTCACGCCAGAAGCTGCAAAGGATCTCGGTCTCCCCGAAGGGATTGCGGTGGCAGCATCTCTCATTGATGCACATGCTGGAGGACTAGGTACTCAGTGATACCTTTACTTTCCTTTGGAATGGGATCCTGCTGAATTGAGTTTGAAGCAATTTTTCTCACAACCTGCTTTGTATCCAACTGTTTGCTCTGATGCTATTGTAACAGTGACATAACTGAAGTAAAAACTCCTTATGGTAATAGCTAAAACCGAGTATCTCTTCACAGAAGAAGACTATCACTGTTTATTTCCTTTCAACTATGTTTTCAAATTGTTTTTTTAACTTCTGCTCATTCCACTCTGAATTCGTTAGCTGAAACACCAATGTCTTGGCATGCCAACTGCATGCATCTTCTGCTGCTCAAAACTTCGGGGACAGGCAAGAAAAATGATCAAGTAATTTTCTAAAGGAGTAGTCTCATGTCTGAGGCTTGTTCATAGTTAACGTCTTCCTGCTTAGCTTTGGAATTGATTCATGCTTTGTTTAAATAATGCAACAGAGACTTTTTTTTTCATGGAGAATTGTGATATCACAATGTGGGATATATACAAAAAAATGCTGCTTCTGGTCTAGGGCATCAGAATATGTAAATACTGTGTAGTTAAACACCAAAAAGAGTTGAAGGGGAACTGGCCACTGTACAGGATTCCTCTTCTGCAACTTCAAACTTTTTATCCAGAACTGCTATTTGGATAATGCCTCATGCTTGCTTTTTTTTTTTTTTTCCCCCCCAGTATTTTTGTTGTGCCCAGTTTCTGCTGTGTCGAAATGTATTTGGCAAGGCTCAACTCTTACTATCTTGTTTGGCCTTAGCTAAATACAGTCAATAACAAAGTGATTCAATGTAACTTTTTCAGCAGGAAATTGAGGTTTGTTTTTGTTGCATTTTTTTTTTAACTTTGATAGTTTAGAAAAAAAATCTTAACCTCAGAAAGTTTCAGTGCTGTTGAGAGAGTGCTGTTCAGTGGAAACCTATTGCTCATCAGAGCATTCATCTCAAGATCTAAATGAAATATATTAGCTGCTAAAATACCAGTTCTGTTTCAGATATTTTGTGATGCTTAAAGTCCCATTTGTTCTTCTAGAAATTGTGGCTTGGAACTTTAGAAATGTTTAAATCCATTTACTTGGCTTCTGATGAGGTTTAGCAATCATGTAGATTGCTTTTCTTATTACCTCAGAAAGATTAGATACAGATTCAGCAGCAAAATGAAGACCGACTTTTAGTGTCGTGGTTGAGGATGTGTTTTGTCCCTGCTGTTGGGACTTACTTACAGATCTACTTGTATTAATTAGCATCCTAATTGCATAAAAACCTGTTTAAAGATTTGTGCCCTGGCAGTTTTGTATTCTTGAAATGGATGCAGTAATAAACTGACCTAAAATAATGAACTTGCTGGAAAATTTGATTGTCACAGCACCTGAAAATGGCAGTAGAGTGGCCTTGTTTAATTGGCATAATTGTGAGAATAGTGGAATTCAGAGCACAGAAGGCTTGCCCAGTAAATTTCATGTGCTTAAATCAGTGAATTGGATGTTAAGAGTAGAGAACTGTTCATTTGCTATGGTCTTCTGTAATGAAACTCTGACACGAGAATTATATTGCTACAAGCATCCAACAGAGTAAGACTGCAGTGGATAGAAACAGTCTGCTTATGCTAGTCCTGTTTATCAGAATATGTTTTCCCAGATGGTACCACAAACAGGAGCAGACTGCTGAAATCATTGCCAGGAGAAAAATAAATGTATAGGTTGTTGTTAAAGAGGGACAGAGACATTGCAGAGAAGAGTCAGTTACACAACAGGAGAACCTGCATGCTAATCACATGGTAACTGAGTAGTGTTTGGGAAAAGGAGGAGGTAAAAAATGGAACTCATTCCTCTTGAGTCTGAGGAGAGAAATAAATAGGTTGAAACACTGGTAGAAAGTACAGTAAAAAGGAAAATATGTGGATAGCAAAAGAGGCAGCAGGAGCAAAAGGAGAGATGAAAAGTGCAAGACGATGAGTAGTGCAGCTGAGTCTCAAATATTGAATAGCTTGCCTTCATCCATAGCTGATAATAACAAGAACGTTAATCTTTTTCCAGGTGTAGAATACAGAGCTGAGAATCCCAAAAGAAAAAAGCAAAAGGAGAGTACAAATAATAGAACTAATTAATGAACTGTCTTCTGATTAAAAGATACTAAGAATGGCAATTCACTAAATAGTATTGATGTTTTAATAGTGATAAAAGGGGCAGAGACGAAGATAGAGAGGAGGAATTTTAAGCTTACTTAAAATGTGAAATGAATGGAAATTAAGAACTCTTGCATTTGTTGTTAAACTTCTGTTTCAAAAAGGTACCAATGCGTGTTTAGGTATTTGCTGTGATCCGTATTGAAACATGAGGCTCTTCCATTTTGTATTGTTTATGAAAATACATTTGTAACATGCTGACAATTCAGTTTAATAGTTGTGTTCTCTCTGAAGTATGAATAATATTTTTAACTCCTTTAAGAAATTCTATTAGTGTTGTCTAGTACAAGAAATTGCCTTGTAGACAGCCCCATCCAAACTTCTTAATGTGAACTCATGGATATCTGTGTGTGAGCAGTGAAAAATAAAGCAATAAGAGGTTAGAGGCCCTACTTTAGCTTTCTTTTGTTCTTTACAATAAATACTGTGTATGACAGCCATGCCATGACATAGTTACAAGCCAGCTGGGATAAAAGGACATAGGAGCAGAATTGTAAAGGTTGTGTGGTTTTAGACCTTGATTTTCAGCATATTTAGGTAACTTCCATTGGTGATAATATCATGAGAGCCATGGCAATCAGTATATATCAAACCCCAACAGACCAGTTTATTAACAGAATCTTGCAGTGGTGACCTGAACAAGAAGGCATTAATGAAATGGAGCATACTGGCCAGCAGTTAACACTTGGTGTTTTTCACAGCGTCAGCAAATGCTTCCGTGGTGCTTCTGCAGTGAGGAAAAAGATACTTTTTTCTTTTTTTTTCCCCTTCTTCATCAGAATTGGCAGACTGGTCACCGGTAGATGAAGGTGCAGTGCACAGTCTGGTGACCAGCTTGCCAATTCAAAAGTAATGCTCCAGAAAAGAANAGTTATATTTGTTGGGCTGCTGAATTGTGCTGGGTACAGCACAATGTGGTGCAAGAATACAGCTTAGGAGAGGGAACGGTTTTCACTTTTATCCCCCCCAAGTGAATTAAGCAGGATTTGATGCTTAATCTTGGCTGTAGATCTTCCCCATTCTGTAAGCAAGTTCCTGGCTCCTGTCTGGCATCTCTGGAGATATTCAAAGTCAGGCTCAACAAGGCCCTGAGCAATCCGATCTAGGATGTCCGTTTTTACAGTAGGGAGTTGGACTAGATGACCTTTGGAGGTCCCTTCCAACCCAAACCATTCTATGATTCAGTCTCCTGGGTGTGTTTCTGCTGCAGGCTGTGCCTGCTGTGTTTGTCCTCTATCCTGTTCTGTCCTGCATGCAGAAGTTCCTCAGAGCCAAGAATAACTCCTCTAAGGGAAGGAGTAATCTTTCGTTAGATGATTTTGTCTGCCATGGATGGAACAGCAGCAGCAGTCAAGACAACACAACTGTCAGCCTTCCAGTCTTCTGCCAAGTTACCCCTTTCTCCAACTCATCCCCTGACAAAACACATCAAACAGTGTGTGCGTGATAAACTGTGAACAAATAAACAGATCTGCAGCCTACTATAGCCTTTCACAACAGGACAGGCTTTTGTGCTGCCTAAGTGAATAAGAGTCAAATTGTAGTCACAGTAACGTGCAAAAATTGTCATGATAAACATGAACATATAAGAAATGTTCTTGTGTCCTCATGTATCTGGAATAAATCCCCATTTCAATCTGATTTGATAAAAGAACTTTGCTTATCGTGTAAACTCTTTTTGATGTGTGGCAGTGGTGTTGAGATACTCAACGGTTACTTGTGTGCAGAATAGCTCTGTTTTTGTGAGGGCTGGCTTGCTCTTCTTTAATACAGAGTTTGGATTTTATTTTAATAGGAGTAATTGGAGCTGATGTGAAAGGACATAACCTGCCATGTGAGAACCAGCCAATTACATCTCGAGTTGCTGTGATCTGTGGAACATCTTCATGCCACATGGGGGTAGGTTGTGTGCATGCTCTTAATTTGTACAGAATATGCTAACTGATAGTTTTGAGGGGAAAAAAAAAATCACCTTTGTCCTTCTCACTCTTTTCCCTGATTTTTTTTTTTTCCTGGTAACTCTATCTTTACCTTCGGATATTAATTATATATTACTGTGCAGTTTCTATTAAGTAAGAACTTTAATAGTAGTAGAAATCAATACTGAAAAATGACATGGAAAGTAAAAACCATGATGCTAGAGTGGCTGAAAGAGCAGCTTGAAACCTGAGCCAAAGACTCTGAGCTTGAGTTATCCGTGACAAGCCTGTCACTAATGTGTTGCAGAATAGTGTCTTTGGAGAAAGAGTGCATGTCTTCAGTCACAGCCCTTCTCCCCCACCTCTCCAATTAATCAATATAAATCCTTCTACCTCGGAAAGCTGCCCTGCTGTATAGAATTACGATACTTATCACGACTAAGACAAAAAGAAAAACCCTGATAAGCAATTTTCACTTCGCTAATTTTTCTCAGTGAATTAATACAAAAGCTTTCTCTGAGATTGCAATTAAAATTTAGTGTCTGCTTTTGAAATTTATACCTTTTTAAAATGCATGAGTCTGAAAGCATTCCATTTAGATAAGTACCCTTTTTCTGCCACATTTTTTATTTAAAACTCATTTTGGTCTTAAATTTAGGCCGATTATACCTTGTTTTTTTCCAAAACCAGCAAATGTCAATGGGAGTGCTAGAGGCGTTAGAGAGGGCTGACATGCTTCATGGAGAGAGCTCCAGTAGAGAAAAAGAAAGGAAACTGATAGTAAAGCTAGGTTGGATGAGGCCTTGAGTGACCTGTTCTAGTGAGAGGTGTCCCTGCCTATGGCAGGAGGTTGAAACTAGATGATCTTTGAGGTCCTTTCCAACCTAAACCATTCTGTGATTCTATGATTCTAAAATGCCAGGCTTAACAATAAGTTGTCTTCTTAGTAACAGCATGACAATGTGGTGATCTTGAGCACGAATAAGGGGTGGTCTTGTCACATGAATTGTAGTTCAGCAAAATGTTTTAGCACATAATTGAATTTAAATAGTGTGAATAATCCCAGTATTGTGAAGCAGCACGTTCAAGCAATAAGGATATATTTAGATTCCTTCCTAAATGAGAGTTTCAAACCTCAAACTCCCAACACTCGTAGCTTGTTCTGCCTATAAAAAATTACACTGGGATCTCTTTGTCACAGGGCAGGTAGGACAGCCTGCAAATACCAGCTCTGAGGAAAGAAGTCACCCTTTGAGCCTGACACTTCTTCTGTTATTTCCTTTTTTTTTCTCTTTATCTGTTGATGGAAATTTCTGCCCTCTCAGAAAAAGATGTTTGTGTGAACTCTTCGTAACCTGTTTCATTTGGCTGAGTTAGTTTAAATTGTTAAAATGAGTTGGGTTAATAGAGACATAATACTGGACTGAAATGAGCTGAGGAGCTGAGGAGCTCACAGTTTTCCCAGAAGGTCTAAGGGCAATGTTGAGCAGCTGGAAATGGGCCAGCTGGCCTTATCGTACTTCTTTAGTAGAGCCAGCCCTGGAGGAGAACATGCACGTGGTTATTTATTAATTTTTAATATATTTATATTGGTAAGGTCTGACATAGACCCAGTTCACAACTCCAGTTAATTTTGCTTCCCAGACTAGAGCATGGCATATCAGTCTAAACAGTGGTGTGGCACGTCTGTGCCATGAGGGATTTGGCTCTGTTAAACATGCTAATGTCACAAAAGTGACATGGTAGAGTCCAGATAAATGTTAATCAGTGCTCAATCAATGATGTTAACATTTAATTGAGGCCAAAAAGATAATCCAAAGGCTGGAACACCTCTGCTATAAGGATAGGCTGAGGAAGCTGGGGTTGTTCAGCCTAGAGAAAAGAGGACTCTGGGGGAACCTTAGAGCTGCCTTCATAGAACCATAGAATGGTAAGGTTGGAATGGACCTCAAAGATCATCCAGTTCCAGCCCCTTGCCATAGGCAGGGACACTACCCACTAGTACAGGTCACTCAAGGCCTCGTCCAACCTGGCCTTCAACACCTCCAGGGAGGGAGCAGCCACAACCTCCCTGGGCAACCTGCGGCAGTGTTTCACCACCCTCCCTGTAAAGAACTTCCTGATAACATCCAGTCTAAATCTCCCCTCTGCCAGTTTAAACCCATTGCCCTTTGTCCTTTCATCACAAGGCCTTGTAAATAGTCCCTCCCCAGCCTTCCCATAGGCCCCCTTCAGATACCGGAAGGCTATTCTAAGGTCTCCTGGAAGCCTTCTCTTCTCCAGGCTGAAGAGCCCCAACTCTCATAGCCTGTCCTTATAGCAGAGCTGCTCCAGGCCTCTGATCATCTTTGCGGCTTCCTGAAGGGATCCTACAGGAGGGCTGCAGAGGGACTTTTTGTGAGGGTGTCTAGAGACAGGACAAAGGGGAATGGTTTGAAAGTGAGGGAGAGCAAGGTTAGACTGGATCTTAGGAAGAAGTTCTTCAGCATAAGGGTGGTGAGACTCTGGAATAGGGTGCCCAAAGAGGCTGTGGCTGCCTTCTCCCTGTGGGTGTTGAAGGCCAGGTTGGCGAGGCCTTGAGCAGGTGAGTCTAGTTGAGAGGTGTCCCTGCCCATGGTGGGGAGGTTGGAGTAGATGATCTGTGAGTCTTTTCCAACTTGAGCCATTCAATGATTCTGTCATTAAAGCAAGCGCAAAGTCAGCACACAATAGACAATGTTGAACCTTTCAAGGCTCTCAGTCACTTGACCTCAAACTCAGGAATAGATGCTTGTGCAATTTGGCGATAGATTTGAGTAGATTTTTATTTAAATATAACTACTCAGCATTTTATAATTGTTTCCTTCACTGCCTTCCTTCGCTCATCTGCTCAGAGGTATAACAATCATTACCAGCAGACAATAAGCAAATTCTGAACTTCTCTGGATTTAATCTGTGGAAGGACTTTGGTTGCTGTTCTTTTATCTGTTACCTGCATGGACTGCATGAAGTGAATGTGGAGCACACAGAGCAGTTGTATTTGTGTTTTAATGAGACCTGTATGCAGCTGCATTTGGCTGAAATTAGCCGTTCCTTTTTTTAATTAGGGCTATAAAATGAAAATATATTATGCTTGTGTTTTGATAGAAATAAATATTTTCTTTCTCTGTTGCACCAAGGGACCCTCAGGGCTACAGAGATTAATCATCGAGTTTAATTTAATGCAGTGGGAGAGAGACCTGTGTGGTCAGGCGGGCATTAAAAAGTGCCTTTGATCTGCCTCAGGTGCACTGAGCCCCACTGAGCCAGCAACAATAATACCTTTGTGAGATGATCAGAGACGAGAGAGGGAGAAAATGGCCTGTGTGGAAACTCAAGGCTGTCCTTTGTTGTGGTTCTGGCAAACGAAAGAGCCAACTGTCAGGAGAAATTCAGAAAACAGAAAGCAGGGTGAAAGTATGGTTGGATTTCTTTCAAGGAATTGTAACAGGAAGCCGGTCAGAAATCATCTGCTCTGCCTTTCTTTTTCCCTGCCTTTCTCCTTTATTTGGTGAGGACAGGGGTACTATGTGCATTGGTGCAGCATTTCCATACTCTAGACCAAATACTCCGTGAGTCACAGTAGCAGGTAATGCCTGAACTCAGCCTTAAACTTTAAGAGAAACTGCTCCATGACCCAGTTTTTATTACCTCAAGGACTCTAGAGATCTCGAACAAAAGACTTTGTTAATCATGCCTTTGATATTTTGGAAAGTACAAATATGGAACCTAATTTTACTGCTGGCTGTAATAGTTTGTGGTAGAACTGCCATTTTTAAGTGAGGATATGCTTTGGGATTAAGCACTGACAGTTTGGGGCAATCGGACACACACGAGGCATTTTGTGTTGCTGTTGAGATGCTTGAGTAGCTCAGGAAAGAAGCAAAAAGAGTTTTTTTAATGAAATTACCGATCCAGGTCCAGGTTTGAGTTGGTAGTTGCTGAAAGTCACTGCCACCTCATAGCTCATGCATTATCCATGAAGCAAAAGAAAAGAGAAGATGATTTTCTGAATATTTTTGGACAGTTATTCATTTTACATGATTCTCTGCTGCCTCCTTTGCCCTAGCAAATGTCACTGGCAGGATTTGCATTTGGAATGGCAAATAAGCTGTCCTTTTACCCGTGAAGGATTGGCCCTTAGTTTAGGGCTGGACCTGGGTTTCATTTGCTGCAGCTTTGATCCCTCTGTGCAGCGTAGGTATTCCTTTCAAGTGACAGATACTCAGTGGCTGACTTTTCTGAGTGGGCTGCTGCATGCCGTCGTGCTTTGTAGACAGGGTCTCTAAACTCTAGCACCCACATTTCATTTTGGAATTTTTTTAGGAGACTTCCCTTGTATCACTATGGCAACTACACAAAATGTATGAGTAGTTTTTCACAGTAAAATAGCAGCAGGTTTGAAGGATTGAAATATGAGCTTGTATATTATTCCTAACTAGCAGCTTACATGAATCTAACAGACATGTCCTAACTTCTGGGAATAAGGTAATTGATTTCCCTAAAAAATTGTCTTCCTGCCTGATTTTTTATGGCATATTTTAAAGATTTTTTTTTTTAAATCCTTTGTTTTCTTTTGAAACCTTTATGTGATCAGAAGGACTCAGGGCTACAGATCTCTGTATTCTTTTGTCCCAGTCCTGAACACAAACATGCTTGCCCTTTTGCAGATGTGTAAAACCACCAAGGATTGAGCTAACGTTCAGATGCCAGTTAGCAAACAGCACAACTGACCTGAGCAAGCAGTGTGGCAGGGAACTTATACACAGAAAATTCCTGGGATTCCTTGGAGCAGTGCTGTTGCTTCTTTCTGGTTGTTAAATCTTACAGTTTCCATACCTGGTATCAGCATAGCTCTCTTCTTGTGGGCACTAAATCCACATCTTAATTTTTTTTTTTTAATTTCTTCAAAGTAAAATGTGTGAAGTTATTGTCAAGGAGACTATAGGTTGGAGTAACCTAACATACTGGGACCAGACTGGGAATGGTTTTTTTGGTAACCAGAGGTTATGAAAGGAATTTGAAATAATTTAAAATAGCAAGCAGAAAAAAAATTATAGCTCTGGGGTGAGAAAATGGAGGATGCTGAAGGTTATGGAATTACTAGGGCATAGTGCCTCTTCCTCCCAGACTGCGACTTCCATGGAGAGCAAGGACAAGGTGCATTCAGAGCTGCCAGATTCAGAAATTCAGCGATGACAAAGCCTATTGTGAGAGAGAGTAGGGAATCTTCCTCTGCAACAGTACATCTTCTCTGGTTGTCTGCAGTATGGGGTCCTTGCTAATCTTGTCTCTCTACAGGACACGTGCTATTTATGCATAAACTATGTTCATAAAATATATATCAACTCCTACTTCTGCCTGTTCTGTGGTGAATTTGGCCCATTTGGAGATCTGCTTTGCACTTGTTGCAGGACAGATGCGAATTATTTGTCCTCGCTCTTACACCTTTTTGGGTCACAGCTGAAGAAAGTAGCTGGGGGGGCTTCTGGTGAGATTTCAGCTTCCTGGGGCTTGGAGTTCTGAGTTTGCTATCCCAAACATGCAAGGTTTGTGTTCTTATCCAGAATCTCTGATATTTTTTTTTGTCTTCATTTGTTGATGTGACCTGTGTGCTTCTTCAGTCATCCCTCCTTCATCAGCTCCCTGTACACATAACTTCTCTTTTGGGGTCGTCAGGGAAGTTTTTTAGGTTTAGATGGAGTCTCTTCCTTTGCATCTGGTTTTGTTACTAATCTGACTCCTGTCATTTGGAACTGACTCACCTGGCTTGGTGCACAGTTCTTTTTTTCCCTGATCTGTGGTTTGAAACTTACAATTTAGTCATATTTCAAATTGGAAAGGCACAAGTATTTTATCATCTATCTTTTCAGATTTACTACATGATCTAAAAGACAGAACTTGAGCAACTACATGAACAGCAAACTAGGCAGATCATTTTGCTGTCCCAGTGTTTACTATTCAGGAAGAATATCCCATATTCTCTTTTACCAAGCCTGACTAGTCTTTGCCTGTTTTCTGCTAAAGGAACTTCAGCCCAATTTGCTTATTCTAAATTTGTTCCTTCGATTCTTGTGATGACTGGCAAACACAATAGAGCTTCTTTGCTCCACAATATCCGCCCAAGCTGCCAGCTTTGTTCACACAAATAGAGTGTAAAGCACGTTTCCACCCCCAAAGCATGCACAGTACGTGTCCTTTGCAGTACATCCTGGAGTGGAGACTGCAGAGACATGCTGGCTCAAAGTGTTCTCATGGCCTGATCTCTGTAATCTCGGTGGGAGCCAGACCAGCAAGTGGATTCAGTGTATTTTGGCTCTGATACGAGAGTCTCCTCTTCAGAACATGCCACGTTGTTCAGGCAGCAGACTTTTGAGTAATTGCTACACAGGGACTCCTCAGCTGCTTGAAGTCATCTGTGATGAGGGGAAAACTTGCAGGGACTAAACAGGCTGTTCCTGGCTCTGCCAGCTATCTAGTGGGATGGCACTGAGCAGCGCCTTTCTGGAGAGTGCGTCGGAGGACTGCGTGCAGCACTTTAGCCTCACACGCTTCAGTCTCTGCTGCACATGCATCCCTGACGTGAAACGTGCAGTCTCTGAGGGGACAGAGCCAGAAGCTATGCATCTGAGTGCCAACTGGCTGTGACCCAGGCTTCAGGAAAGGCAGCAGTTTGTCCTTCTGACCAGGGGAAAGGGACTGGGTTTGGGAGGGTCAGGCGAGTGTGGAGATGGGGGAAGGAATTCATTAGGGAAGAAAATAAAAACAAAAGCAAACCTATTGAAACTTGGGCAGCCTAGACAAGTTTTTGAAATGTTCTGAGAGCTTTATGAAATTGATAAATGTCTACCCTCCTATTTTTTTAATATTATTCTCTTCTGTAAGGCCTGTTCTGCACATGAGTCACAGAGCTGGTATCTTTCAAATGGGAGAAATAAATTTGGATTGCAGGAACCTCTCCCTTGCTCTGTCCTCAGTTCAGTTCTGCTGGCTTATATATTGCATTTGGCAGCAGTTGCAGTGCTGACTTTCCAGATAATGAAGACATTTTACATTGAGGGAGGGCTGCATGAAATAAAAACCACATTTACCTCATGGCTGTTGTTACAGGTTGCCCATCTTTAGTGGACACAGATTTAGCCTTCAGAGGAAAAGGTCACAGACTCTATTTAGGTGTTGTCGCAGCCTAGGGCCTCAGAGGGGTTATGTATCTATAAAATTGCCACCTTCTACTTGTCCCTCAAAGAAGTCATCCACACCCTTTTTAATGAGACTGTCTCTTTCCATGGTTTAGCATCCTTGGTTTAAAAAGCAATAAACAAAACTGTAATATCCCCTTTGTTGGTAATAATTTGACATCGTATGCATCGCTTACCTTGTTTTGTTTTTAAAAGGCAAGCAGTAAAATATTTCTGCTAGCAGGGTATATAAAAGATTGTTGCTTTTCTGACCTCCTTATTATATTAATAAAGGCTAGGAAGACTTCTGTAGTGATGGGAGATCATGTGCAGGCCGCCTCCAAAACCCAAAGCACTTACTTGCAGAACTAGTAAACCACAAAGCTTAAGATCTTGAAATGTAAATAGGAAGTTGGAGAGTTTACTTTAGAGCCAGCAGTGGTGAGTCTGTATAATGTTTATTTCTGCTTGCCTCCCAGCCTTTCCTAAAGCTTGGCAGAGATGAAAGGGAGGCTTTCTCAGTAAATGAGTTATTAAAAGTTTCTGTTCTGAGCAGGGTTCCTTTGTTCCTGGCCTGACACAATTCAAAGCTCAAGGTATGCCTTGGTGACTGGGAGAATGGGACACTGCTGCTGAGTGTGTGCCTATCAGAGACACCCCACGGCTTTGCGTGATCAACCTGTTCAGGGACTGTAGCTGAAAGCAGTACAGTCTCTATTGTACAGAAACTAGAGAATGCTTAGTGGCAGAAAACTGTGCAGTCAACCCTTCTTCCCTTTTGTGAACAGATTGTTTGAATTCAAAGACTCAAAGAGTAGATGTGGACAGAACGAATGGTTGGAGACTATAAAAAAGGCATCTCACTGGCATCAGTGATAACACTTGCTCTGAAAATTCAGACACAGACATGGTGGTTCCCATGCTGGAGCGAACTACAAACTGCCCTGTGCTATACAGAGCCATGCGTCGAGGTATCGGATTTATAACACTGAACATTTCTGCATTCTCTTTGGTGGTCTTCAGGTTCTTTGCAACACCGAATGAATGGGGTAAGAGAGTAGGAACTGGCTGTTCTAGTTTTACTACATGGGACACAGAGGTACTTGTTAGTTTAGTAGGTTTAAAACTGTTATATCTTTACTTTTACAAACTGCAGTTATCTAGGATTTCAGGAGTCTATGACATCCAAGTTAGAAATTCTACCTCGCGTGCTGCAAAGAGCTTTGGTGCTCTGAATTCACAGCATTTACACTCAGCAGACAATAAGACATTGCACTATAGAGCTTTAACCAGACACCTGTTTTCTTATTTCCTTGGATTTTCTATTCTTTTTTATGTCAACACAATGGATATAAAGGCTTAAGTTGAGCTTCTTCCAGGTCTGACTGCTAATAGGGCTCCTTTCCTGTTCCTCACTCTTTTTTCCCACATTTTGCCTTGGAGTGAGTGACAGAGACTGAGCTTCTTAAGTACTTATGTTGACACCAGTAAGATTTATCGGGTCTGGCTGCCAGAAATATTGAGCTGCTTAATTTGGGCCTCTCTACTTAAGGCATTGTGGGATTGAAGGTTACTTGTTAGTAGATGTAGCTCTAGAAGGTAGCACCTGGCACCTTTATTTCCTGACTCTAATAGTTTTATGTTTCATAGGGTTTGGGGGGTTTATTTCTCCTGTTGTAGGAACACGGTTGCGTTCTGGATTCTGTAGTTGGGAAAGTCACAAAATTGTCTTCCTTCATTGATGTTCAGATAGCATTGATCCATTGTAGGGGAAAAGATAAAGCCACTTAATTTTGATTTGTTCTTTAGATATTCTTATTCTTGGTTTTGTTCAGAGGTCCAACAACAGCCTTTCATTGTAACAGAAGATTATTTTTTTTGGTTGTCTTTCCTATCCTGTAGTCTTCGAAGTGATGATATCAGATTTGACAGGTACAGCACTCTGATCATCACTGCAAACTAATCACTTTTGATTGCTCCTCTCTAGACCCAGAAGGATCTAAAATTGAAGTCCACAGTCTTGAGCAAACCCAACTGCCTTTATGGAGATTCTTGTACTGAGAAGAACTGGATAGGGGATTTCTCTCAGGTCACAGGCACATTTAGGTATAATAGAGGGCCTTTCCAGACCCTTTGTTTATCTTGGGTTTGTAAGCATGAATTCATTAAGAAACTTGAGTTTATTCTTTGTGTCCCCATCTCGTGGTGAGCAAAAAGGACTCTTTGTGCTCTTTTTCTTAGCAGATCTTAACTGAACTGTAAAAGAACAATTGTGATACAAATGAGATCTGATAAGGAATGCCCTTGCTCATCTCTTAGGTTGTGTCTGGGCCCTAAAACAGGGAAGCACAATTTTCAAGGCAATACAGTAATTGTATGGAAAACAACTTAATAGTTTTCTGTTGGAAAAATTTTAAATGGGCTCAGTGGTGGACTTGTTATAGTAGGATTAATGATTGGACTTGATGATCTTGAAAGTCTTTTCCAACCTAAATGATTCTATGATGCTATGTTTACTCAAAATCCCAGAATTTTGTGTAGAGTTCATGGTTTGCTGTATGATTCTGTCCGATTGTTGCCTTTCCTTAGTTTACTCACTGGTGATAGGAGCATGAAGTTGAAGCTGTACAGGTAGAGATCTTCCCAATGAAAGGTGTGATATGTGACTGATGGGTATTAGGAACTCTGTGGCCCAAGGCTGTATAGATGCAATAGCATTTCTAAGTATTTTTTTACTTCTCTTAATAACAACAAGTCCCTCAGTCAGGCAACCTTCAGCAGTATTTGGGCAGTAGGCCTCTTTTCTACGGCCTTTTTTTAACCTCACGTTTCCGATTTTATTTGGCCTCTATGAACCAGTAATTCTTCATCTAATTTTCCTGTTGCCGCGCCAGCCTTGGGTAAGGGAATATATTAAATAGGGGCAAGTTTTTATAGGGAGAAAGTAAATCTCTTTTCATATAATCATCCTGGAAGCAAAATGAGAAGCATTAGCTGCTGCTTTTCTCCCACTTTCAGCCAGGAATCACAGTTTGTGCTGAGTTCATTGTTTATAACTGTGGGTGAAGGCCTGAGGTCCTCTCTCGGTGTTTACTCTGTCCTTGGGAGTTTGTCTTAGTAAGTAAGGGCTGAATAAACACCAAGTGAGGTTCTCAGGATTTACCCATTTAGCTATTCAAATGTTTAAAAATTACGTTTTAAATAGTGTGTGCTAGCATCTCCCATCTGCTCCCAGGAGCTCAGGGATATTCCGGGAGATTTATTTTACCTTTAAATAGGGAACTATTGTTAGTAGTGGCCTTCACCAATAGAGAAGGAATACTTACCAAATGGTGAAGAAGGAAAATAAATCTCTAACCGTATTATGCAATAAATAAATGAGAAAGACCTTAAGGTACATGGGAAGGGCATCCAGAGAATATAAATATACTAGCCCTGAAAAGGCTTTGGATTTTCTTTATATTTCCCATTGAGGTTTTGAAGAATAATTGTTCTCTATAAATAAGGAGGTTAGGAATAATATCTACATGTGAAAAATCCTTGAGTTTCCTGTTTAAATGCCACATCGGAATTTGGTTTCCCTCCCTCGCCTTGAATGTCTGTCACATCAGCTACCAAGCTACAAGTTTTTCAGGATTGTCAACATTTCATACAACAGATTGGCTGCATTGAGTTCATCAAAACTTGGACTATTTCACATGTGTGTTAGGGATAACTATGAAAATACTTTTCAAGAGAAGACAAAGATCTTGCAACAGAATCTCTAGGAAAGTTTGAGACAGGACAGATCATTATCTTCATCCAATTCACAGTTCTGCTGTTAGGTCTTTGGGAGACAGAAAAGGTCAGTGCTGGAAACCCCTTATGGATACCATTTGTTCCTGTGCTGGCCCAGCATGTCACACTACTGTCTTCTAACCAGTGTGGCAAGGTGACAAGGACTAGGCCTACCTTGGCCTCGTGAGTCTCCTTCTCTGGAGACTATCAAAACCCACCTGGATGCGTTCCTGCCCTAGGTGATCCTGCTTTGGCAGGGGAGTTGGACTGGATGATCTCTGGAGGTCCCTTCCAACCTCTAACATGCTGTGATTCTGTGATACACAGAGATTGGCTGGGAGGCTTGGTTGGCATTTCTTAAGTATCGTTTGGAGGTGGAGATGGTTTTGTATCTAGTGAGTGAGGTACAGCATCTACCAGTATTTGTGACACATCTATTCCATGTACACGCTTCCAGTGCCTGAAAGAATCCTACAGAAAGGCTACAGAAGAACTTTTCAGGAGGATGTCTAGCAGTAGGACAAGGGGGGATTGTTATAAGCTGAATAAGAGTAGGTTTAGACTGGATCTTAGGAAGTTCTTCAGTACAAGGGCGGTAAAACTCTGGAATAGGCTGCCCAGGGAGGCTGCGGATGCCTCCTCCCTGGGGGTGTTCAAGGCCAGGTTGGATGAGACTTTGAGCAGCTGAGTGTAGTTGAGAGGTGTCCCTGCCTGTGTTGGGGCCAGGTTGGAGTAGGTGATCTCTGAGGTCTCTTCCAACCTAAACCATTGTATGATTCCAAGGAATAACTACCCTGTGTTCCTTTGTTCTTCCTTAAGCCACTTACTACTGACCCTTGTTAACAACAGGTTAGCAGGCTCTGTGGATCCTTGGTTTGACTTTTTTTTTAACTTTGAGAAGGGTTAGTTCTTCTTGTGACAAGCTTTCAGGAATTTCATTTACAATAGCTGCAAATCGTAGTGTTACCAAGTGTGTATTTAAAATGGACTGCAGTTAGTAGTCTATGCTGGAAGATTCATAATCTTCACATAAACTGACATTTTGTGACAGCGAGTATCTATCATTGGAAGAGAAGAAAAAGTAAATGAGTGGTATAAATTGTTCTGGCTCATCTGAGGGCCTGTATCCCCAGTGAGCTATTGTTATGAGAGAGACAGAAGTAACTGCTGTGAGTCATGGAGCAGCATTGTTTTAGCAGGGGACATAAGAGCATTTCAGCAGAGGACACAAGTAGAAGCCATAGTGTAACCAGACAACCTTTCAGTCCATTTATCAAAACACTTGTAGTTGCCTAATTTAAGGAAGGTGACACAGTAAATATGAGAAAAAAAAAAAAAAAGGTTAATCTGTATATCTGTACCCAGCCATTTCACTAAATAAGACAATAAAATAAATCAATACAGATCTGTTAGTGCTTAAGTGCTTAGCAAAAAACTTCTGAATCCATCACAAATGTAGGCTGTTGGTTTTTGGTTTTGTTTTGGGGTTTTTTTTCTGGTTTGGATTTTGAAAACAATTCAACAAATCAGAGGTCTTCTTTTGCCAATATATGTAAGAAACCTTAACCTTTGAGAGTAGAAAAAAACAAATGATGATGTCCTACGGTATGTGTATACTTTCCCAAGCTGAAACATAAAGTGTGCTCAGTGGTGAATGGCTGGAGAGCAGTCCTGAGGAAAAGGACCTGGGAGTCTGGGGTGGTGAAAAGCTCGACATGAGCCTGCAGTGTGAGTGCAGCCCAGACAGCAACTGAGTGCTGGGCTGCATCAAGAGCAGTGTGGGCAGCAGGGCAAGGGAGGGGATTCTGC
>VWYK01088556.1:1999-23130 GCA_013399775.1 Semnornis frantzii
AACAAACAGATGAATTATTCCCTAACTTTAATATAACACCAAAGACCAAACAGCTTCAGAAGCATTTGCTCAGATGCTGTGCTTCCCTTTGGGGTGTCCAGCTCAGATTAGAGTGATCAACAAGCCGATGCCATCGAAACTTGCAGTGCTGCCAGGAGAAGATGCAAATCTCCTCCACTCCTGAAAGTACGGGACTATTCACTTCAAACTGAGATAGCAAAATCTAAGAACAGTAAGAGACACTTCTTACAACGTGATCCCAATTTTTGGTGCCTGTGTTTAACAAATGCAGATGCCAGAGCCCCATGATGCACATTTACTTGTACATTATGTACAGAGTATGTTGATATGCACACTCAAGGTTTATATTTCCCTTTTATAAACTCCTATCATGCCTCGTTAAATCTGACTTTGACTTCTATACGTTCGCCAGTCGCATCTCAGAGTCTGTATTAATAAATTCAAAAATGCTGGTTGCCATTTCAGTGAAGGACAAAAAATATTCTTTTTGATAATCCTAGGATGGCTGTGTACAAGATGCACCCAGGATCCAGGGTGGCTCACCCAGTGCAGCAGTGTTAAGTCCAAGGGGAGATTGCCCAGCACCTGGAAGTGTTTAGTTTTCACCAAGTGTTTTATGCTGAGCACTAAGGTTATCTTACCTCTGTGCAATGTATGTGTGTGTTTCAGTAAGGTCACTGTTTAGTGGCATTACCACATTTATACAATCGCATCACTCAGGTGACGATTTTAGGACACACTTCCTTGGCATTCGACTCACCTCCTGTAAAGAGGAGAAGGTCTTTGATTTCAAGCTTAATGAGGGTCACTCGAGAGTGATGCCAAAGATGCTTAACACTGATTTCAATCGACATCTCAAACCCAAGCATTCAGTTTAAGAGTTCAGCTAGTAAGGTCCCTGATTCCTAAGTGCTGTGTACCCCCTGGGAGGCATGAGGACCCTCCAGCTGCCCTGGCAGTCAATGGGAGTTGAGGGTGCTCAGTATTTTGCATAACCCAGCCATAAATGCATTACACTTAATGGCATAATCTCAAGGGTAAGAGAACATCTGTCACCCAATAACAGCAAACACCATCTGGTTTTGTATCACTATACTCCTGCTTACTTGAACAAATGAAGCTCAAGTGACACTGGGCACTGCTTCAAAGACAAAGAGGAACGTATTTACACGTGTTACTTTGCCCTTTTGCACGTTTGCAACAGCTACAAAAGTTTTTATTAGACTAATTTGCTATTTGTGCTTTCTCTGTGATCATTTCAGAATTGTATCATTTTCTCTAACCAGTTCATGGAAGATAACCAAACTAGTTATGAAATAACTAATGGCCCATTACTCCTGACCTTAGCAGTAGCCTATTTCTTTTTCAAAGATAGTATCAAGAGTCCTTCTTGACATTTCAGCCTCTGCCTCAAAGAGAATGGCTGCTCCTCTCTGGTGGTGGTACTAAGACAAAGAACTGCAGAAGCAGCACAGTATTAAAACAAAAATATTTTCTGTAAGGCTAAACTAACCCTCTAGAATTCCTCCAGATGAAATTCATAGTTGAGTTGGTTTGAACATTTTGTACTGTTCATACCGATTTCTTCTTCATATTTCTATTGTCTAGAGGAAAATTAAATCATACTTTTCTGTGCTTTGGAATCAATTTTTAATGATGTTCAAATTATCTGACTAAATAATAATTTCTCTTCTGAATTCTGACTACAGCTGTTCCTTCTGTCACTTGATAAAACAGATAGCAGAGAATGTGCCCTGCTCTACAGCAGAAAAGAGTTCTTTGGAAAGCTTTGGGAAATCCATCATTTAACTTACACTACAATGTACTGGAAAGACAGTTCATCATCACAGCACTGTGCTTTCCAAATGTAGCTCTCAAGGGACTGATGTGTTGAGCCCCCACAGAAGAGTACTCGAAAAATCCAGCTTAGGGTCTAGCAGAAAAAAAGGATGATCAGGGAGGCCAAATGAATCAAATATAAACACAGCCTTGAGAACTGAGAGGAAGAGAACTAGAACAGCTTATATACATCTAGAGAGGCAAAAATATGTTTATTTGGAATCTTGGAATGCAAAGTCAATTTGTATCTAGTGCTTCGCTGAATGTTTCAGCCAACATTTCAGAATGTTTGTCACTTTCTACAGAATTTATGCATTTCATTATAATTTATGGAAACAATCTCCCTGTTTCCCTAAATAAGTACAGAGGGAAGTTCTGTAGGCAGATTTTTTCTGCAGACTTGGCCAATCACACACACACACACACACACACACACTCCTTCAAAGAATAAAGCGTTTTACCCGAGATACCTGGAAGATTCCAGGTGAAGTTACAGCTTTAAAACAGCTAGCACCTCTGAAGCCCCCAAAGTCTTCATCCACAGAGCTCAATCCCACACTTGCACCACCATTCTCATCAGGATTTCACACTTGCACCTCTGTTCTCACCATAATACTGAGGAGTGCCATCTCAATGCAATGCTTTATATTATTTATTGTACATGTTACGTTAGCACTCGAGAACCCGAATGACTTGTTCACACTGCAGTTAGCACCGTGCAGTGTCTGCAACATGAGACCACCTTGTTTAGTTAGCTCCTAACAGAGTCAGGAGAAATAGGGTCTAAGGGTCCAAGTGATGAAAAGTCAGAAACCACTCTACTGACTTCCAAACCAGTGTGTTACACAACAGGATATGCCCACTATTACACTTTCATGAAAGCCTTTGAAAGGCTCAGTGTCCTTGTGTGTCACTCTTTAAAGCTCTCTTCTAGGAAAACACTAAAAGAAATTTTTGTGCCCCTTTGCAAGCACATCTGGAATGGTCTCACTGTGCTGCCAGGAGAGCTATCCTTCAAACACAGGCACTGTGGTGCTTTGTTGCTTTTATCTGCACTTCACACTGTAGTACATACTGCACAGGCATAATAGAGCTGGCTCTGGCCACACTACCTCAAGAGCTGAAAACAGGATCCTTGTTAGTGCTGGCATCAAGGCAAGCTTATTTATCTCTCTGCTATATTACTGCCATGCTTCTCAGAATATCTTCACAACATTAAATTAAATTGTAAATTATATGGTAAATTAAACTGCTCTTTTTTTCTGGCAGTCTTTGGTTTCAGAGAAGCCTTACTGCTCAAACAAGCAGTACTGCGAGTCTTTGGAAACAGAGAAGCCATTTGTATTCTTTTGGCTATATCAACTGGATTAAAAGGGTCCTGTCGTGTCCTGTGTCCAGATTCCCATCTCCTTGCATCTGCTGACACAATTCACAGGTAGTTAAATCCCCACAGCAGATATTTCAAAACAATCCAGGCTAGTGTAAGCATTACTGTGAGCGGTTTGAGTTGCCTTTTGATTTTTTTCCTGTTTCTCTAAACGAGAGGCGTTTAGCACCAATTCCACACATAGTCACACCGCCAAATTCCAGGGATCAGTAACCCATGCTGGAGGAAGGGCAGTTCTTTATGAGAAACTTGCACTCATCATCAACCCAGTCAGCTGGTGGCTGCACAGGGCCGGGCTCAGCAGCCTCACCAACGGGCGGGCAGAAGCAAGCCCTGGTCTGTAATGAGGAGTGCAGGGCAGCAGCAAGCCCTGGTCTGTGATGAGCAGTGCAGGGCAGCAGCAAGCCCTGGTCTGTGATGTTGAGCTGCTGCAGGTTGGGGCAGGGGCCCTCCCGAGTGTCGCCCCTCTCCAGGAGTGAGGACGAGGACACTGCACGCCGATTGGAAGCTTTGAGGAGGAATCCCTTTCACAGGCGCACAGATACAAAAGGCAGTCCGGTAGAAAAAATATCAAACCCACCAGGCCCGCACTGGCTTCTGGAAGCCCGCACCCCTCCCGCCCTGGTCGGCCGAGGCAGGCCGGACCCGCCCGGGGCTGCGAGGCCTCCGCGGCTCAGCTCCTGCCCGCCAGCGCCCCCCAGCCAGATATGAGAACGCTGCTTGCAGGAGGGGAAGCAGAGACGCAGGGGGGAGAAGGGGGAGAGGTCAACTCAGGCACTGCCTTTTAGACTGCGATACTGGAAAGGGAATACAATAACAATATTGCCATATCCTGGGACGAGCAGGTCCACCCCCAGGGATGTGCCTCTTCCCTATGGCTTTGTTTGAGGGGAACCTGGGACCCCTCAAACTACCACAGAAATTAATCAGGAAATTGTCTCTACAGCACTGCCCGTATTAAGGCCTCTTTCCCTGAAGAAATTCAGATTCATTAGTATTGAACCATTTAACTCGATCTGTCCCTTTCTGCCATTAATTATGCACCTGTTTTCCAGGGAAATCATTTAATGTAAGTCAGTGCTCAAGACAATGAAAGCCACAAGAAGTCTTCTTTTCCACTAGGAGTCTAGTCCATCATGCTATAGAAAGTCCTTATGACACCGAGGGGGGTTACTAAGGTGTTCTGATCTGTTTTGTTCCCTGATAAGGTGTACTGGTGACATTTACCACCTCCCTTCTCAAAGGCCAGAAACCTAATGGACTGACAAGACAGCCACAACCTGTCCCAAGAGATCTTATCTGTCAAAATGCCTGACTACTGTAGCTGTTTCCCAGCAATTCCCCAAAACCTTCATCACACTGTTAAATAAGGACAACTATTTTATTGGCTAGAGCTGACTCAACCAAGGCCAAATGCTGTTGGCTCCACCTCGCCTAACGACATCCCGGTGGAGCAGCCTCCAGCTCTCTCCACTTAGCACAGTGCTGCCATGTAATCGGATGCTGCATCTGTGCCACGAGGAGCTTCTGAGTCAGTGGCTGCTTCTAAAAAGAAAATGTCCCTTGAAAACTTCTTCTGATTAAGTTCCTGGAAAGTAGGAAACTTGTTCCAAAGCGACAATTTTATTCTTGTAGCAGGAAAAGGAATTTGAAGTTTCCCTAAAAACTGACTGCTTTAAGGTCAAGTTTTTCAGGTCTGGTTGGATAAAAGACTCAAGAAGCCTTTCAAGGATCCCATGTAATAGTATCTACTCACCACGAGAGCCTCCAGGGATGAAATAGGAGCCTCTCTGATGCTGTTTGTAACTAATACAGACCAAGCCCTTTCCTTCTCTGATCTCTTTGATAGTTTTTAACATTGGTCAATTTAGATCACTGCCTGATATCACCTACAGCACAAGAGATGTCAAAAGGAGACAAAATTCTTTGCATAGGTAGTTGGCAGTCTTCTAATCATACTGGCTGGAAATGTTAAAGCAGAGAGTGAAATCCTTTTCATTTGAACAACAGGTTGGCAGCTTGTGATTCCTAAGTGATCTCCTAGGAAAAACAAATTGGAAATTTTCTCCAATTCCGGTCACTAGTACACTTTCACATGTGAAATTAGTTGATATCTGAAAAAAACTGTTCAACTTCAGAGATCAGTGCTCTAGTGCCTGAAATGTGGATCCCCCATTTGTACCTTCTGGCCAAATTCGGTTAGGTGGAGATGGCAGGATGGTGTTTCGAGCCTGTGATTGGTGCAATTCTCCATATGGGATCCTGATTATTTATTGTGGATTGCCCACATCTTTTTCCTCTGCTCAGTAATACTTTGTGATGTAGCACCTCTTATTTCTCCGGTGTAATTGTTAATGATGGAAAGCTTTCAATGCTTTTGGCAGTGGCAGATGTGGAGATAAGGAATTCTGACTCTTTATCAAGCCACTAAAAATTAGCCAATTAGACAAAAATGGTAGAAAATCAGAAGGGAATATAATGTAATCTACTTGTGTATGGGATAAAATCGCACTGCTGGAAGCCCAGATCATGGTGCTAAGAACTTGAGCCTTTCTCTGGTGTCTTTCTCAGTGTGCTTCTCTGTTTCCTAGCTCCAGCTTTCCAGCCATACTTGCACAAGTATTTCACTGCTGGTGTCTGCACTGCAGCCACTTGTGAGATGGAAATTCTTCTTTTCCACGAAGAAGCCAACTCAACCAGAAGAGCATACTGAGTGATATTGGTGCACTCCCAGCCCGTGCTCAGCCCCCCACCTCAAAAATGAGGTGTGCCTCAGCATCGCCTCCCACCACCCCTGCAGCACAGCTATAGGGCAGAGGCAACAGCCGGCTCCCACTGCAGCCTGCAGGATGCTTCTATTCTACAAGTCCATGTTCTACATGAACATGCTCTACAAGTCCATGTTCTGGCTCTGAGACCAGCGTTGGTAGATGTGGAGACTCAGGGTGATGCACTTGCGCATGGCCACCCTACTCTCTCTCTGTTAGGGCAGGCTAACTGTGTGCATGCCTCTATCAAAAAGGAACAGCCACAAAGAATCAGAGGCTTTTCTTCCTCTCCAAACTGCCTGCCTGTCGTTTTTTCTCAAAACACGAGTCCATCTGTGTCTTCCCAAGCTATGGGCAGGTGGAGACGCCTCCGTCACTTTGAATAAAGCATGTGTTTGCTTCCAATGGGAAGCTGGGATTGCCAAGAAGGAGTTGTCAAGACCCTTTGTTTTGGGTGTTTTTTTTTTTTTTCTTTTTTGTACCTGTTATTTCTGAGCAAAAATGACCTCAATCTCCTATCTGATCATACAGAGCTCTTATTGAGTTCCTTTCCAGCCCCTACCATTCTGTGATTCTGTGAACTTCACTGTACTTCCTGTGTGGTAATAAAGTTCATAGGGCTGACCTACTCATCCACTGTATTAGTCACTCAGAGATACTCAGTCTGATGGACAGCACTAAGCATGCCCACGACAGCACTGGAGACAGAGACAAGACCATTTCTGTAAGGCCTTGTGGTACACGAGTGGCAAAAATGGAATTTTAGAAAAAGCTGAACCTGGCAGAAGAGAGACTGCCCTTCTCAGACTTAGTTTGGTAGTAGTGATGAGAATGTGATGGTGAAGTGGATGCCAAAAATTAATCCAGCTATCACTACAGCCAGCCCTAATCCTAAACCTGAAATGTTTCTGCCACATTGCTGCACTTGGTGAGGTTAATGAGGAGCAATAAATTTATGCATCCTATCCTGTTGTAATCACATAAATATGAAACAATAAGCTACCACTGCCATAAAATACTTGTCTTTCACAATCCTGCTTTCTCAATTTTTACAATTAATTGAACTTATTTCAAGGCAGCTAATAAGCGAAAGCAAAATATTTTGTCAACTCTGCAAGAGGTGTGAGACTTGTCTGAGGAAAACCAAATCACACACTGACAACACTGGTCACTAAAATCCCAGCTCTGCCATGCAATGCAGTGTGGGACCTACCCTCCCTGTGGCAGGAGGGCCATTATCTTGATAATCAAGGTGATAAGCTCTGGAAAGAAATTGGAATCTTCTGTCCAGATCTTTCAGACTTATTCTTAAAACGAGCAGCAATTCTTCATTATTTTTCCTTCTGCTTTAGAGATTGCATTGGGAAACTGCAGCTCATCCTGAACCACAGAAAGTTTACTTACACACATGGGAACTGTAGCACAAAATGTTCAAAATGAATGAGATCAGACTAAAAAGTAAACAACATTTAAATACTTTGCTTCTCAAGAACAAATTATCTTTTCGATCACGTATTTAAAATCCAATTTACTTTTCCCAAATAAAAAGTTCTGACATGGTATCTGAAAAAGCAGACTTAAGGGAATGAAACACCATTTCATATGCATTAGTTTTTACCTTCAGAAGCTTCCAGATTAGTAATTGAAATCACAGGTTTATTCATCAAGCACGAATTTACAAAACCTTAGCTAGCAGAGGCATTATGTTATGCTAGATTTGAAATTCATCTGAGACAGCAATCTGGTTGAAAAGAATCATCTTCCTGCAGGAGTCTCCTCAGTGTTCATAAGACCTGTATCTTATGATCACACTACCAAAATCCTAGAAATTTAGGGGAAGTGATAGATTTCCTCAGAGGGAATCCTGCCTCTGGACACTGCTTGTCTTTTTTTGCCTCCCAGGCATGACTTCCCTGTGGGAGTCATATGAACATGCTTTGAAGGCTACGACTTTTCACTTCAGAACAGCTCAGACTGTTCTGAGCTGCAGGTATTTTGAAAACAAAACTAAGTTTCCATACAAGGTTAAAAATACTCCCTGAGCACTCTCCCGCATCAGACTGCAGGAGCTGATTGCTACTATGCTATCAATACAGTTAGTATATTTTTCAGAAACAAAATACAAACGTGGACTTAGAACACTTAATACAAGTTTGCTAAGTACTTTCGCTTCCTTTCTTGGTCATGGTTATGAGAAAGTGTTTGTTTAAATGTGGAAGAAAATGAATAGATTCCCCAGACTTCCCTCCTCTGGCAGCAAATACTAACTGTATATTGCACAATGTGTGGTGAAAAGGGAATAATTATATTCTCTTGTTAAAATACTTGTTGTCTGTCACTAGTTTGTTTTTCTCTTTTCCTATAACTGTACCCTTAGGGCCACCTTGGATTCCACTGACTATAAGGGACAGGTTTAGTCCTTGAGAATAATGAGAAACGTCTATAGTCTAAATCCTGTGCTCTCAAGTACTGGCATGAATCTCAGGCAATTTCCCTACCACTCTGACAGCAATGATGAGGTGGACCAGGGAGGTGGCAGGAATTCACATGGAACTGCCCTGAGGGTAAAAGTTCTTGGCATGGAGGTTTAGACAACCACAGCCAGTGTGTGGTAGTGAAAAGATGGGTGGAGAGGCACTGGAACAGGTTGCCCAGAGAGGTCGTATATGTCCCATACCTGGAAATGTTCAACACCAGGCTGGATGAGGCTCTGAGCAACCTGGTCTGGTGGAAGGTGTCCCTGTTCATGGCAAGGAGGGTTGGAACTAGATAAATTTTAAGTTCCCTTCCAACTCGAACCACTCTTTGATTCCGTGATGCCACACCTCGCACCTCTGGTTAGGTTGCTGCCCAGAAACAGCAGTGAATTTGAGAGCCAGAGGCTGCAAAGCAGCCAGCCAGAGTGAAGGAGTTAAATGCCAACAAGCAGGAGAACATGCCCTTTGGTAAGTAGCATGTATGTGCTGCCTCAAGCTTTCTTCTTTCGATGAAATCCTCTAGTCGGCAGGAACTGAGCCCGCCACCCATCTGGAGGCTGTTTGACAGCAGGTGAGACGTGAAGGGTTTTTATTCTAATCACTTTCCAGCAGACTCTGTTAACTTGAGAAAGTCATTACAGCTTTGACTATTGGCAAAGCTGCAGCGACTGAAGGGAGCCAAGGGATGTGAACAGGCAGGCTGTCTAGGACAAGGGAATCTAAGTCACTCTTCAGGAACATTAACGAGTCTCTTTGAAGAGAGAGCCCTGAACCATACCGTGGAGAAGGACCTCAGATCACTGTCTTTCACAAGCACATCAAAACTCTCACATACAAACAAAGCTGAAAATGCTTCCTTAATTGCTGGGATATGTAACTTTCAAGACAGAATTTTAATGCAATGTACATATATAATTTCCTACCAGATCCACAGAGATGGACTTTGGAGAGCCTGATAAAGACAAGAGTAGGATGGGTCTAAGTATGAACTTTGTATCCCTTTTCAATGAATTTCTGTCCCATCTCTGTGTGTCAGGCATCTGTGAGCGACTCTGCCAAAACTCTGGAAGCTGGCTAGGAACTACCAAGCACCAGCAGAAGCATCTGTGCAGCAGGTAGCAGAGCTGTGTGACTGCTGCGCCTGGCTGCCTGCGGAGCACACGCCGTGACAGCTGTGCGGCAGGATGAACTGGGAGTGAGATCGATGAGAGGCTGCTGAGGCAGGCCACGGCACACTTCAAAAGCATGTCTTCCTTTCACTCCCCTGCTTTCAAGCACTGCTCATGTTGCTTCGGATTTTTCACTTCTTTAATCTGACAAGCATTAATAAACCAGCAAGTTCTCCTCCCAGCACTGAGTTTTTAAATCATTTCTCCAGGTGGCAAGCAGTCTGCTGCTCTGCCAGGGTCAGGCAGCTCGGGTCACACAGTCGCCTTCCTGCATCATCACTAAAGGAAAGTTTCTCTTCTGCTTCATGAAAGTCAAGCAGTGTAGCCAGATTTCTTGTACTGTTCTGTGCTGTAGGGAACATTGCTGTTGATTACACAAATGTTTTTACCTCTAATGGCTTTCTAAATTGTTTCATTTCATTGTGTGGTACTTAGCTCCCTGAGTAATCTGCTATGATGCTGGAAAAAAAAAACACAGTTATATTTTTCTCATCTTTGGAATAAAACCAGAGCAACCGGAACCCAAATTGCCCATTTTTGTCAACAAGAAAAAGTAAACACAAAGAAAAGCTTTTCTCATCCTTTCAAAGGCCTTTTCTTCTGTGTTTATAGCTCTTCTTATTTGAGCTCTGTGAACATCTGTGTGGGCAAAGCTGGACTGGCATGGACAGTACACAGACAGAATCTCAGGCCTGCAGCAGAGATTTGCTATCTCTGAATTAGATTCTTGATTAAATAAAACACATTTTGATGGGCTCGGGGTTGCCTTTTAAAGGTCAAGACATTCAGCCAGAGAACAGAAACACCATGTACAAAGCACAAAGGCCTGGTCCATATCCCAAGGACCTTTACTAAGCAGCACAGATCCATGAGCAGTGGAGATGTGAGATTGAAAAGACAGCAACAAGCCAGGACCATGAGTGTGTGTACAATCAGACAATGATGGCTCTCTATTAACTTGTGTTTCTAAATGCTGCAGAAGAAGATTTTTCTGAGGGAGATTTGAATAGGAGAGGATATTGTGCTTTGGCACTGAAGTGTATTCGAGCGCTGGTGATGAGAAGAGTGTAAATGAAAAGGAATATGGTGAAATGTGATGAGAACACTAGAAGGACCAGCAAAGAACTTTACTCTTGATGTGGATGCTGGAGAGGTATTTATGGGGTGATGCACACTATGTAGATGGCGTATCTTTGTTTCCTCCCAAAAAGAAACTGAAAATAAGAGGGTGAATCAAAGTTAGGCTGCCCCTATACTGCTTTCTGAAGGAGTAAGAGATGTTTAAGCTCAACCTTAGCAGAGAGGAAGAAGCAAGAGAGCAGGTAGATTCTAACCTGAAGCAGAACCTGTTCTGGGAGAGTCAGACTAAATCCAGCTATGTTTTTTTTCTATTTTTATTTTGTGACTAACAGACTTTCAAATGAATTATGCTAACTCTGCAGACAGTGAAGAACTTGTGCAGGAGGGACCTCACTGTCTAGCACCTGCCTGGAGCCCTGCTGAGCTCTGGCTGAAGCTTCAGGCTATAAGGCTCTCTGTTGCCAGAGTCCTGTCCTCTCCTGAGATGTTCAGTGACACCCTGACTCTCCCTGAGGGCGTTAACACTGGGTCTCTTTTCGACAGGGTTCTTTTGGGTTTTTGAGATGTTCGGGTTGATCAGTTTGCTGTCGTTATCCCTCCACCAGATTTTCCTGATGTCGGTTAGTGGATTTGAAGGATCCTGGCGCTAGAGGAACTGACGGATACTGAGAGACACAGATAAACACACTAACTGAAAGAAGTTCCACTCTTGTTTAAAATTGCCTTGTAGTCAGAGCTTCGAGAACTATTTTATGTCACTACTCCTGACCACAGTGCTTCAGAAACAGCAAGAATTCTGGGGAGGAGTGGAGGAAAGAAGAAAGCAAGCTTTATTTTTGAACGAGGGAGGTCTAAAGATCTCCTACTGAGATGTAAAGTGACCAAACTGTCCCGCTGCTTTGAGCCACTCTGAACGAAAACCTTCAGGGACCACAGCAGCAAGTAAGGAGTGTTAGCAAAGGAAAACAATAGTACTGTGCATGTTTCAGCTCAGTGCTCGGCGGGGTTGTATCTGTGTTAAAACCTTCATTCTACAAGACTTTAGGGCTGGAAAGCACTTGGGAGAACTTGAAGCATTCACTTCCAACTTCACTGACTAGTCTAAGAACAATTTGTATTTCTTTATTCTTCCCTTATTAATAACTATAAAGTTACAGAATTCCAATTCCTGTTCCTTTATATATATTTATATCCTTTTTGTTATACATTTTCTATCCTAATTAATTCATAATGTAGTAAGCAATAGAAGTACAAGATTACAGAAATGGCAAAATTCGTTTTTCCCGGCAGTAATATGCATTGTGCATATTCCTTCATGCACCAGTGAAACTGAGTATTCGTCCATATCAAATGAATGTCTTTCAACATCTCAGCAATTCAAAACCATCAAGGAGACTGATTTGCTGGTTTGGTTGGCTGTTTTTTCCCTTTTGCTGGTTTTGCTTCCATACAGCTCTGCATTCTCTTATATTCCCAAACTAATTTTAAGTAGCAAAACAAGGCTGTAGTTTTATTCTCATGCAGAGATCAAGAAATGAAGAGCCACTAAGTAACTAAATGAAACAGCTGTGGTGTATTTCCCACAAACTGACAAAAAGATTTTGCCTAAGACAGAAAAACTGGAAGGATAAATCAATCCTCGTCTGACAGACACTTTAAACAGCAGATTGAGAGGGAACGTAAATTGATCAAAATAACTATTCCAATCAGTTACCAATACCATGTTGAGTTTTCTCTATGCTGAACAAACATACAAATGTTCTTTCGTTTCATAGCAAATGTTTCCTGGGTTTTCAGGACCTTAAAGTAGGAAGAGGAAGAGATGTGATTCAGGGGAACCTGCAAATGCAGATTCCAGTCCTGTCAATACAAATTTAATCAGCAGTGGGTTTCCCTCACAGACCCTCCAAATAAGCTGTCAAAGATCAAACAGATTTTGGCAGTTAGAATCAAAATGCTTACAGTGGAATTTCAGGTCACAGAGTCTACCTGAATCTGAAGTCTGTAGAGATGTATTGAATCCCAGTACTGCAATACTTCTCTGTATAGGCTTTTCTTAGTATCGTGGCACTGGCAGTGCTTACCACGCACTCAGGTAGCATCATGTTCCTATAAAACACAGAAAGTCCCTCATCTACAGCACTAACCAAGGAAAACAAAGTGACAGATTAAAGCCATGTACCACTCCCACAGAACTCCTGCCTTTTGCACATCTCATTCCATCTTGCATGGGAAGGAGAACAACAGCAGGGAATATGGATATGTTCAGTGCAGGGTGGAAGTGGAAGCCAACTGCCCTTCGGGGCTGACCCATGCTGTGTCACACTGCATGTCCTCAAGGGTATTCACACTATTATTCAAGCTGTGAGAACAGCACAAAAAATTCTGTTTCCACATAATTATTTTACTAGGGAACTAAAGTGAAAATTAATTAAACAAGCTCAGATAAAAAGCAAACATATTTTCTTTGGGAAAGCAGGAACATCAGGCACAGCTGCCAGCAGCTGCAAGGAGTTTTGGGCTCATCGATAGTCTTAACATTGCTGTTATCAACCAGAGCAGTTTAGGATGATTATGTGCTTAGCTCTGTACCAATGTCCCCATCTACTTAGCTCTTTCCAGCAGCCTAGTTCTCAGTTTGATTCTCCTTCATCTAAAATCAACACTGATGGCCTTAAGAGTGGGATGCTGTAAGAGCTAGCACATGGGTTCTTGCCTCCTTTATTGGATATGAGACTTTTTCCTTTTGAAGGATGAAAGCCACAGTTTGCATTTTCATATTCTACCAAAACAAATTTATGCCTAAATTTTTAAAGTGAAAAATCTCAGGCAGCTAGTCACCGACGCTCAGCAGCGGTTTCCAGGAGTAGCTACATATAGCACTGCTGGAATTTTAAATCCCAAGGTCAACTACTTAAAGACATAAACAGAACCACCTGCATCCATACTGTTGTCCCATTCAGGCTCTAAATCTCTGTTATACTCCAGAACTACCCGTTGCTGAGTTCCCTCAGAGAACCCCTATGAGGTTGGCCCTGCTCAGGGATGAGCTCTGTTTTCAGGGTTGATTTCCTAAGTTTGTCCTTCACCTCAAGCCCACAGCCCAGATCAGTGAGGCAGGAGTCATCGGTGAGTTAGGAGCTCACTGGGTCCAACTGGGAGCAGCGACACCGAACCACCTCTGCCACATTTCAGTACTGATCAGTGTTGCATACAGCCTGCAACATGCTGTGGCCATAACTTTCTGTCTCTCCTAGGACATGGTATACACCGCCAGATGTAGCTGTGTAACCCTCCTGGCTATAGAAAGCACAGACAGATTGACAACCAGCTCCCCAGTGCCTTAGAAGACTAAAGGAAATGCTGAAAACAAGTGACTCATCTGAGGTAATTTTGGCTATGACAGAAACTCTTTCTGTAGCCTAAATCAAACCACATCATCTTTCCACTTTGTTATAGCCATCTGTAGCATAGACCCAACCACTGCTGTCCTCAGTGATCTAATGGGGGACACTAATTAATAGAAAGCTTTTAAAAGATGCAAATGGTATTTGGTTTACAACAAGAAGCATCTTGCTTTGTCACTTGTGTTAGTTTTACAGCAGCACATGAAGTACCAGCTATGCCAAATGCTGCAGAAACACATGGCCAGGGACAGCCCCTGCCTCAGAATCCCAGCAGTGCGCAACCTGGCAGTGATGGACTGCAAGTAGCAACTTCAGAAACGGCGCAGCAGGAAAAGATATGCAGCCATGGCAATGTGGACACGGTAGCTGTTGGACCACTCACTATTTTCCTGCGAAATGCAGTTTCGCTTTTTCAGGAAGGCAGGGCGGTGCTGATCTATTTCACTGATTTGCTCTAAGTTTTCTTCTTTTATTTACCAGACAGAAACTAGTTAGTTACCTTGCATCAAAAGGTTTTGAAGGCTCCAGGTCTTCAGGTCAGCCTAAACGTAAGTAAGAGATGAGGCAGCATCAGCAGCCACTGCAGGAAACACCTTCTCATCAGGTTGCAGTTTGATTTGGGATCAGCAACGGTAGGCTGTGAATAAACTCATTCAGACTCCCTTGGTTGGACAAATGCCTAAGCCACAGATGTTTTGAGAGATAGGCATGAAAACTGAACAAGAAAATCAAAGGATCCTGACTATGCCATACCCCTCTGAAAAAAAACAAATGGGATCCAGAAATAGACACAGAGGTATAACAACATCTTTTCAATCTGACCGCACACCTAAAACGCCATGCGGGGCCAAAATATTCACTACACAACGCCTCAGTTACCAATCAGGCTCCTAGATACTTCCCTTGCCTGTTCAGAACAGTGAAGATTTTGCAGTTATACCTTTAGGTCATAATATCAATGTTATACATGAGTAATCTATTTACCTTCGTAAGTGTTGGTTTTGTTTGAGTTATTTTTGGCTGATCTTTCGTAATCATGGATTAATGCTTCACTTAATTAGAAATTATAGAAATTATTTTCATTCAAAATTATTTTTCCAGAGTTAGTGAGAGATGCATACAGAACACCAACGATGTTTGTTCTCCTGAGTAAATCCCAGAGTAATCTCATGTGTAGATCACAGTTGTACTAAAACACGTTTCTTCCTACTGGGTCAAAAAGAGTTAATTTATTCAGTTAAGTGCAGTACAAGCTGGGAAAGGGGAACACTTCATCTTTCAAAAATGTCTTCCACATAGATCAATAGGAAATGTTCAACAGTTTAATTACTCCGGGGTCTGGACAAGATCATGTCTTCTATTACTCTAAGTAAATAATGTCATTTGGTACAATTTTAGATTTATAAAAATGTTTTAAAACTGTCACTGGCCAAATTTATTACTTTTACCTATTTGTAGCAGGGCTGCCATGTGATAAGCATTTTCTGGGCACCTCAGACAGCGCTCAGCAAATGCTTCACAAAGTTTCCAGGGCAATGACTAAACATCAGTTGTGCTGGTTTGAGGTTAATTGGAATATTTTAATAGAGAAAATTATACTATAGCCTGTGAAAGGGAAACAATGGTGATGTCTACTTCACTCATAGGCTTGCTGAGATGTTTAAGAAAAGAACTGAAAACATAGATAACACAGAGTCTCTGGGGCACAGTGTCTTGGGCAGTCTAGCTTCTGGCTTCTCCTCTCTGCTGAGTAACCTCACTAACCAGTTTCTTTCTAACNTGTAAATATTCCTGTATATTGTGTATATCTCTGCTTGTACATTGTGCTAAGCTGTAAACAGAGCTTCAGTCCTTAACTTCCAGCCAGCTGAGTTCTAGTCTGGGTCATTTTACAAAGTGTGGGGGGGCAGGGAACTCCCAAACCTTCACATCAGTTTTATTCGTTATGGTTAGATAGGAAACAATGCAATTAATAGTATATGCACTTTCGTAAATGCTACCTCCTGGATTAGAAAGATTTCATATCAATAGTAACAAACAGTACTAGAAAGATTAACCACCTCTGTGCCTCTCAAATATTCCTCATATGATCTATCAAAGCAGAAATTTCCACATTCACTACTGAGATCCAAAATATCAGGAAGTAAAACACCAGGTATGAACCCTCAATCTCAGTAAGAGAAAACTCAAAAGAACCAAACTAAGAAAAACATGTCTTGAAAGCCCATGTGAGCTCCCAAAGACAGGAGAAGCAAGCATTGCTCCATTATTTAATAAGGAAATTGCGAATCATTTTGCCTGACATCAATGTCAGGAAAACTGATGGAAAGGCTGGTGCAGGAAGAAATCAGTGTACAATTAAAGGATGATAGTATAATTAATGCCAGTCAACACAGAAAATTAGTTTTGTCAGAAAAAAAAATGCCCTTACTATTTTCCCGTGACATTAAGAATTAGCTAAACAAAGGAAATTTCTGTATGGTTTTTGCAGAGTTTTGCTTCACAACTTTACATCATTTTTGGTAAAAAAATACCATCAATGTTTACTATCAATGTGGTCCATACTTGAAAAAGCTGCAAATTGCAAGAATTTAGACAGTGATAAACTCTGGGAAGAGCAGGCCATTAATATTGACCAACGAAGTTCACTTAGTAAGGTCCGGACTGCATTTCATCACAGGGGAGGCAAAGTTCTTTGTTAAAGACAAAAAGAAAAGTGGTCTCATGTCCAAGATGGAGAACGATTTTGTGAAAAGCAATGACTGAAGAAACAACAATAGCAGACTGAAGCATTCTCAGAGCAGTGTAGATATAAATTACTGTACTGTACAAGACAAGGAACAGCTGGCAGTTGGTGGTGGTGCTGTCACCTCTCTGTGTTTTCAGGAAAACGTGCTAAACCACCGCGATTCGTCTCAAACCTTGCATAATGCTGAGTTGCTGGGTGAGGTTCCACAGCCTTTCATTAGGAAAATACGTGGATACCATCATAAGAGTAAAGTATTCCAAACTGCTGTGGATTTCCTTGGTTTTCCCCACCAGAATATTCCCTCTGTGTCCCATTTCTGGCATGCCATATTAGCTGCAAGGTACCTAAAAAGTCCCTTCTACTTCATTTAGTACTGCCACATGTTACTTGGTCCCAGCTCAGTGAACCTCTGAGGGAGTGACAGACAACCTGGGAAATGTCCACAACGAGAAAGAGGGCTGGAAAACATGATGTGCAAGGAGGAATTGAAAACCATGGCCCTAATAAGCTTAAAGGAGAGGAGGCTGAGAGACTTGGGAACAGTCTTCAAATCTCTCCTGAGTCTCCCAATAGTAACTAAAAATGGTTAAAAGTTGAGCATACTGCTCAGCTGACCTATTAAATAGTAATATGTTAGCCTCAAACTCTAAATGACATTTTTCAGGAGGTAAGTTAGACAGTATTTTCCAAGCAAATATCTGTGTATTACCAACAACTCTGAGAAGCTGCTGCTCTCCTGAGGGTAACAATAATTTTGCATGGCACTTTGATTGACGCAAATGCTCAATCCCATTCAAATGAAAACAGAAGGAAGCTACTATTTTACATGGCTTCCTGCAGGACATATGCAATGTTAGCCCAGAGGAGAAGGTAGGTTATGCGATGAGAGAGCAGCAATGTAATAGCTGTGTATTTGGGAAGAATTTCCAGTAATTATTTGGAAAGGACTGAGGGAATAAACTGGTAAGGCATTCTCATGATTTAGTATTTTCATCACTGAAGTCACAATTGGATTTTACATTATTTGGATTTTTGTTGCTCTTTTACTCCCTTTATGCAGCTTAAATAATGGAAGGGAAATGGAAATTTGCATCACTAATATTAGACTTCTTCTACTCTGTGTGTGCTTGCATTTGTGTGTAAAATTGCTGGCTAATGAGACAGTGGAATGGTTTCCTCTACCTTATCGTATTCTAGCCTCACTGGCAATATTGTACAGCCCTGAGATTATTTTAGGAGCCAAAATGGACCAACTGTTTTCCAGATTTAAGGGATGGTAGAAAGCAAGCCAGTTCCCACTCTTAGCAAAGCTAAATGTTGCTCCAATTTGTCTAATGAGTAAGTCAGACAAATAAGTCAACCATGGTGACATCTGAAACCTTGTTTTCTTCTTTTCTAAAGGGAAAGGATATAGAATTAAAATAATTTCAAAGAAGTTCAAATAAATGTGGTTATTTGAGTATAAAATACCACAGAAATACTTACTCTTTGATTACATACTTCCCTATTTGTTCTTACTAATCATCACCCATTAGCAGCATTTCTAATTTATGTCCCTTGAACATACAAGCCCCTTCCCACCTTTCTTATCTCTTTATAATATATTTGCAAAACACACTTCAGCTAGGAGCCTCTTCCCTCAACCCATTCTGCTTCAGAATGGCCTGCTGCCGGCAAAGCGTCCTGGCTTTTATATTGGGCTCTCAAGCACACTGCTTTGCTGCAAGTAGCTAGCAAACTTCAGCTGGACATACTTGTTTGCATGTCACTACCACAAACCCTTTTCAGGTTTACAGTTACTGCACATCAGTTCTGTCATCTGAGTTCTGGAAACAAACTGGAAAATTGGGTGTGAGCTAAGATACATGGAGTTTTTTCAGAGCACTTTGGAAGCCAAATTATTGGGACTTTTTCCACTTTTATCGTTCACTTCTTTGTTATGCTTGGCCCTCATCTCCTCCTGTCACCTTAAAAATGAAAACAGTATGCTCATTATTATTCATGGAAATTCAAGGGATATAGAGAAAGTATCCCTTCTTTCCCCCAACTGTTTCGCTTTTATTTCTTTTGGGAAAGACTACACTATTCTTTGCTGGGGTAGGAATCTTTTGAACTGCTGCTTTGCCATTGAATTTGCAGGAAGATCGTAATTTGCATTGGCTTTCTGATTCTTATCTGCAGGCTGAGGAATGGCTGCCAACCCCAGTCGAGCCAAGCACACAGAGCTGTTCCCCTGCCCAGCTCACTCCTCCTCTGGTGCTCCGTCACACAGCTATAGTTCACAGGAGCAGCAGCTTCCCCCAGGGGGCTCAGCACCTTGCGGCATATATACAGACATGCTTCATGCTTCCCTGCTATCTTTGTATTTAGCATTACATATTTACAGTGCTCGCTACAGTATCTGCTCTTGACTGGGGCTTACTGGATGTTACTGGAGTATAAATGCTCATTGCTATTATTGCTGCTCCTAATTACATGAAATGAGACACTATATATTGCAGCTGACATAATTTCATTGGCCATTACCTTGTTACTCTCCTATGAGACAGGGAGAAAATTCTATCTTACTTTTTAAATACCAGTAATTAAATTATATATATTTGTATTCATCCTTTCTACCTCTTTACAGAAAAGATATTTTCCTATTCTTGTTTTTCCTGTCTAGATCACCTCTGATAATTATGCAACTGCCTTTTGAGATGGCATGAGCAATATTATGATCAATATTCCATATGAAACCATTCAGGGAATGGCATTACAGAGTCTTAGAAAATATGCATTTTATAATTGTATGGTTTTAATTTCTGTTGTACTTCTTCAGTATTCTAACACAGTGTTATTTTCTAAAAGCTTAGAAGCTTTTATCACCACATCTACAGCAGTCTCAAAACCCTCGGCTTGAAAGGAAATGGTTAATTTAGAGATCTGAGCTCCATGACCGTTTGCTGGGTTTTCCCCTGACACACCCATTTTGCAGGTTTTGACACTAAACATCAGCTTCAATTATTGACATCCTCTCTGTTTATGCTGTTTGCTTGGTAATTCTGCATTTGACTTGGTAATTCTGCTTGACTCTTGCAGCATATCTTAACTGCTTTGTACTTCATATGTGCTCTTTGGTCACCAGACACATTTCTCCTGAGATTCCTTCTATAACAGAGTGATGATCATGTAAAACTTCCTTTCCTGTCTGTCTCATATTGCACATAAATACTCTTACAGCCGAATGGCAGTCAAGTGAGTGTTATGCACAAACGTGACATGAAGACACAGAAAACTTTCGCCCCAAGCTTATGCACAGGCCCCTAATTCCTTTGCTGTGAAGTTGCTGCTGCTGCCTTCCTCAGGCTGCAGAATCCCAGCTTTTTGTAAGTCGAATCTCTGTAAGCATTGAAAAAAATTGGCTAGGGTATGCAATGGTGTCTGGTTTATGGTTTATGTATTATTTGTCCACTGATGACACAAGAGAATAATATTAAAGACCCTGTATATCCCTGCCCCCAGAATCATGCTGCTATTTGGTATTCGCGCCTTGCTTTCAAAGGTACAGCATGTGACGACACAAGTGTATCACACTTTGTGCAAGGTCTGTTGTGAACGGTTACTGCATGTGATGGCACAAGTGTATCACACTTTGTGCAAGGCCTATTGTGAACGTAGATTATCAACTATCATAAATGCCTGTCTTAGGAAAGAACTACAATACATGACAGGGATGCTCAGCGATAACCAAAATTTCAGTCCCAGCTGACATTAGGAGTTGAGAGTCTGGAACACCTTCAAAGCTAGGCTGTGATTATTAGGTATGTAATCTATGTAAAAGCAGGCACGAAGGATGGAAAAGCCAGAGTTTTTATGTGCCTCTCCGGGCTCAGGTCTGACACCCAAGAGCAAAATGCTCCTCAGTAACATCCCATTTACCACTTGTTCGAAGCAGGCTCGACCAGGCCATACCTTGAAAAGAACACAACTGTGCAGCAGGGAGAGGGGGAAAGATCCCTTTGTCAGACTCGGGAGATCAGTTTACTTTTTCACGGCTTTTCTTTTTTGACCCAGTCCCGAGGGACTGCCTGGACCGAACCGCCCCAGGTCTGTCTGAGCGCATGTGAACCGCCGCGCCCCGCGCCATCTCCTGCTGCCTCCTGCCCTTCCCCGCCGCCGCGCTGGGCATCGCCGGGCCCGGGGGCTTTCGCCGGTGCCCCCAACGGAGGGGCCGGGCGGGGCGGGGCCCGGG
>VWYK01088558.1:185-17371 GCA_013399775.1 Semnornis frantzii
CCTATATTTGTGCTTTGGATTTTCCTGGCCCAGATGTAGGACCTTGTACTTGGTCTTGTTGAAATTCATAAGGTTGGGCCCACCTCTCAAGCCTGTCCAAGTCACTCTGGGTGGCATCCCCTTCCTCCAGTGTGTCAGCTGGACCACACGGCTTGTTGTCACCCCAGACTTGCTGAGGGCTTACCCAATCCCACTATCCATATCACTGACAATGATGTTAAACTGTCACTGGTTTCCATTTGGACACTGAGACATTCACCACAACTCTAAGTGTAGCCATCTGGCCAATTCCTTATCCAGCAAGGGGTCCACCCCTCAGATCCCTACTTTTCCAGTTTGGTGATCAGGATGTCATGAGGGACAGTGTCAAATGCTTTTTATAAATCCAGGTAAATAACATCAGTTGCTCTTCCCTTATCTGCTGATGATGGAACTCCATCACAGAAAGCCGCCAAGTTTGTCAGGCATGATTTGCCCTTGATGAAGCCATATTGGTAAGTAACAATCACCTCTTCTTAATTTTCCATATTTCTTAGCAAGGCCTTCAGGAGGGTCATTTTTTCACACTGGCTGTAAAAGTCTTCAGGATCTTCTTCAGAAACCTTGTTCCTCAGTATGGCAACCAATACAATTATAACTTATTATGATTTTTTTTTTTTTCTGCTGAAAGATCACAGATTTAATTTTTTTCCTAGATTTTTAAAAATGTTTGTACCATTCTCAATTCTTAGCACAAGCAGAGCAACTGAGAGGGTTTGGGGGTTTTTTTGGTTTTGTTTTTTTTTTTAAGAAAGGAAAACTAAGAAAAAAGGTAAGGTGAGGCTTTCCTTACAAGAATATAGAGAGATAATGTTTGTAAAAGGAAAAAAAAAAATCTACCCAAAAAATTAAAATGCTTGCTGCTGATAATGAGTATCTGAATTAGCTTTCTGGTAAGACTAACAAGAGCAAGGAATCACAGAACTTTAGAGGTTGGAAGGGACCTCCAGAGATCATTGGGTCCAACTGCCCTGTCAACCTCTCTGGGCAGCCTCTTCCAGTCCCCTGTCACCCTCACTACAGAGAAGTTTCTCCTCCTGTTGAGGTGAAACCTTCTATGTTCCAATTTGTAGCTGTTGCTCCTTGTCTCATTGCTGTGGACTACTGAAAAGAGATTTGCCCCATTCACTTGACACCCAACCCTCAGATATTTATAGACATTGATGATATCTCCTCTCAGTCTTCTCTTCTCCAGACTAAACAGCCCCAGGTTTCTCAGTCTTGAGGTTGCTCAAGTCCCCCTGTCATCCTCATGGCTCAAATGCATATTAAAATGGAGTGTGGTCATTTAATGGAAGGCATAGTTGGACAAAGGGAGCTGGATTCAGGAAACTAAGAATTCTTCCCATTCTCTTATCTGACAAAGTTTTAAATACAAAGTTCGAGGGAGTATAAAAATCTTTTCAAAGAAAAAGGTCAGAAGGATGTGGTTGGTGGGAGGAATCAGTTGCACACTAAACAAGCAAGAAGGACCTGTAGATGGAAATTGGCCTGCCAAAAGCAAAAGGCAGGTTGAGCACAGAAGAAAAATCTTAGGAAGTCTTGGCTAGATTTGTTCTCACACATCACGGTGCAGAGTTTGTTAGATGTTTCTTACTCTAATTGCAACAGACATGAAAGCTGCTAGTCAGTGTACAGTTTCTGTTCACCACAGATTAAGTCTAGTGGAAATAAAAGATGGAGAAAGAGAAGCAGAATTAAAGAGAAAAATCAAGGCCCCCAAAGACAGGACTCACAGAGTTTAAGTGGCTTTTTTTGGGTAGATTTAATAGCTTAAACCCCAAAATTGAGAGCCTCCTCCCAAGCATCACGAGATGCTAATAATATACGTCTGAAAAGGAAATGGCTGTATTTGGTTTATGTAGCTTTGGTAGTGAGGGGGTTACAGGAGTGACTTCTGTGGGAAGCTGCTAGAAGCTTTCTCAGTGTCCAAGAACCAGTGCCAGCTGGCTCCAAGATAGACCCGTTGCTGGCACAGAAAATCAGCAGTAGTGATAGCATCTCTGTGACAACACACTTAAGGGAGCAGAGGGAGGTGGAGCTGCAAGAAACTGCCGTTGAGAATACGTGAAACAACTGCAGACACCAAGGTCAGTGAAGATGGAGAGGGAGGAGGTGTTCCAGGTGCCAGAGTGGGGATTCTCTTGCAGCTTGTGGTAAAGACCGTGGTGAGGCAGGCTACCCTCCCCTGCAGACCCTGGAGGTTAATAGTGGAGCACGTAGCCACTTGTAGCCCGGGAAGGACCCAGATGGATGTGCTCAAATGAGGTTGTGACCACGGGAAGCTCATGCTGGAGCAGCCTCCTGGCAGGACCTGTGGACCCGTGAAGAGAAGCCCATACAAGAGCAGGTTTTCTGGCAGGACTTGTGACCTTGTGAGGGATCAAAGCTGGAGCAGTTTGCTCCTGAAGGACTGCACCTCATGGGAAGAACCTATGCTGGAACAGTTCATCAAGACCTGTAGCCCACAGGAAGGACTCATGCTGGAGAAGTTCATGAGGACAGTCTCCTGTGGGAGGGATCCTGTGCTGCAGGAGGGGAAGAGTGAGGAGGAATGAATAACAGAAATGTGGGATGAACAGACTGCAACTTCCATTCCCTGTCCCCCTGAGCCTTTGGGGACAGGAATTACAGAAATTGGGAGTAAAGCTGAGCCTGGAAAGATGGGAGAAGTGGAGGAAAGGTGTTTTTTTTTTTAAGATTTGTTTTTGTTTCTCATCCTACTCTGATTTGATTCACAACAAATTAATCAGCTGTACAATTGCTAGTGTTTCCTATAGTTTTATGGAATTCGTATTTTCTTCCTTTATATTGAAGGGAAAACATAACTCTGCAGCTGTAGTTACATAAGTTGCAAGAAGCAGAAAAAAGTGGGAGGGAGGAAAAAGCATTTTCATCCTCAGTGTTCATTTAGTGACTTGAACATGTAACAAACACCATGCTTTTGGATCCACATTCACACATAATTCTTGGCATCATTACCTTACAGATGTCCCACCAGAAATGCTGCTCATCTTACCTATGTGGTGAAGCTCTTTGCAGTTATCAGGCCATCCAGCTTCTGGAGTTCAGGTGGCACCTAGCCACAGACCCTCATTTTGGATCCCTTAGCATTATTATACTAATAAATGCCTAATGTCTGCTATGTTTGTACACAATGTCTGCCCTGTTGGCATCCAACTCATTACTCTCAGGAAATCCTATGAGATTTGGAAGGTATTATCCTGTCTTGTGGCATCTACAGGAATATATACATCACTGGCAGTCTCACAAGCACGGATGGGTTTAGCCTTAGAACATCCTCAGGAAGGATGCAAGGATTGTTATTCTGTTTTGTTTGCTTGTTTTAAATGACAAACATTGAGCAAAGAGGAGAGTTACATGAATGCTGGCAAGTTCACTACAGATGTTTTTAAAAATGACCAACATGTTTAGCACTAACCTGTGACACCTATCCCCAGCCCTTTGTGGGACAGGATGAAGCAGGTTTGTGACCAAACCCTGTAATCCTAAATCAGCCTGAATCACTGAATGAACCAGGTTGGAAAAGACCTTTGAGATCATTAAGTCCAACCGATCATCTAACACCTTCTAATTAACTAAGCCACGGCACTAAGTGCCTCATCCAGCCTCCTTTTAAACACCTCCAGGGATGGTGACTCCACCACCTCCTCAGGCAGCCCATTCCAAAGCAAATCACTCTTTCTGTGAAAAACTCCTTCCTAACATACAGCCTAAACCTGCCCTCGTGCAGTTTGAGACTGTGTCCTCTTGTTCTGTCACTGGGTGCCTGGGAGAAGAGACCAACCCCACCTGGCTACAACCTCCTTTCAGATAGTTGTAGACAGCAATGAGGTCTGCCCTGAGCCTCCTCTTCTCGAGGCTGCACACCCCCAGCTCCCTCAGCTGCTCCTCATAGCCCGCTCACCAGCCTTGGTGTCTTTCTCTGGACACATTCAAGCACCTCAACACCTGAGACAGCAGGGCAGTCTATCAACAGCAGGAGCCACACATAGGACCTCTGGAGCTGAGCACAAACAACAGCTACCTGGCACAGGATGCTCACAGAGAACTATAGTCAGCAGTCACAGTTCATTGTCAGCAGTCGTGTGCGGCTCAGACTCCAGATGGCAGAGCACCATGACAATTATTTCTGAATAGGAGTGTAGCAGGCTTGAAAAATTACCCCCAAAATAAAATCACCTGACTAGCTCAGAAGGTTTGGAAGCAAAATGAAGCTGTATTTACAGCAAACTAAAATCTAGAAGTATAAAATACAATGTATTTACATACATTTACAATTATTTCCAATTCAGAAATAACACAGAAACCCTGTTGTTCCCCCACCCCTCTGGACAAAGGAACAAGGGAATAGCTATCCCTTCCCCTCCACCCCTTTTCCCTTCTTGGTATCTCATAGATGTGATACTCCAGCAAAAGGTCAGGAAAGAGATAAAAGAGCAATGCAAAGCAGAATCACAGAAGCACCAACTAAAAGGAGACAGAACAGTTTGGGCAGCACACTATATACTAAGCCAGCAAACAATAGACTTATCTATTGTTGCTCTTCTGTATCCAATGCAATCTATTATTTACTTATTATTCAAATATGTTCAGAAAGTTCCTATTTCTTGTTTATAATTTAAAACTGGGCTAGAATGTTAGCCCTAAATCATCACAAGGAGCAATATGCACTGTCTAGGTCAGAGGCAGGGATTGAACCTGTATCTCAGGCAGATGCTGTCTACAGCAGGCCTATCTTCCACGTCCAAAGGAAAGGAATATTCCAGCAGAGGATGATCTGAGCTACCCTCTACATCTGATTTAAACTTCAAGATATTCAGTGGCAGCCAACTCAGACTCAAGTTTCACCTCAATGCATGTGGAAAAAGCCACCTAGAGTTCCCTGTAGGTTAATCAGAGTCCCAAAGGATGTAGTCATTAGCTTCTTTCCTATTTAAATGCAGTCTGAATTGAGTATTAACTGCCTGCTGTGTTTGGCAGATCTCTGGTTCCTAAAATAAATAACTCTATGAAAAGTCATAAACTCTATATTGGACTTTTTCATTAAAAAAAAAAAATCAAAGTAATATCAGGATTTTAGCAGCCTCACTTATTCCAGTAAAGCTGGCTTCCACAGATGTTCAAGTTGTATTGTGTGCTTCAGCCAACTGTAGCTGCAGTCCAACATTTCCTTGTTAAGGTATCCCTTACCCAGAGCAAAGCCAAGTGAATTTTGGACAGGACTAGCCAGCTAGAAATTATGAATGTGCTCTTATTAGAGCAGGTTGCATGTTTTACATTAACCATTTGTTCAAATAACAACCCAGCAAAATGTTTGTCAAGATGATAGTTACTTGGGCCAAAAGTACACATTTTTCTTCCAGGCTCCACCAAAATTCACCCATATTTATCACATCAAGAAGCTAAGGACATTAATGAAGATCTTGCTTAAACTCAGCTGAGCTCTTTCATTGGTGCCAGATCCTGTTCTCTTGTTTTACAGCTGTACCATTTCAGAAATTGCTTGGTTCTCACTAGGGACAACCCTTTTACAGGTTCCACTGCAGCTCATAAAAAGAAAAAAAAAAAAAGAAAAAAAAAAGAAGTAAGGGGGGAAAATGCAGGCAGAACGGCAGAATGTAGCATTTTCTTCTCCTGCCTGCTAAAAACCTGCTTGTGTTGAGTCCCATTGAGTGTCTCACAAAGTGGTTTGATTTCAGTGCCATGTTTTTCCATGCAGAATCAAGTTTAGAATCACACATCCCTGCTGCTGTTAGCCCACTGTTGCCACTACTGTCCCAGTGTGCCTTCTCTTCAGTAACCAGCTGTTTGTGCAGGTATGATCTGAGGCATGTCTCCTTTCATGCAAGACCCTCTCTTTTCCTGACCACAGGTGTTTTTTGCTTTTCTGATTTTCCCAATCCTACTCTGAAACCACTGCCATATTCTTTGCCCTCACTCATGCTGGGGAGTCTAAAGGCACTCGTGTTTGGCAGTCACATGGTGGACAGCCTGAAGCACAGGTCCTGACCACAGCTGCAGTGGGCTAAGCAGAACTGCAGAGGTCTCCCATGGCATGGCCAGGAACTGATGAGGTATGTACCGAACTTTACATTCTTTAACAGAGAGAACAAAAATGTGTCTGTGACACAGTGCATAAATTAATCTCTCCCAGGACTTCTCAGAAACAATGGGCTGTACAAAATTCCATGCCCTCAGTTACAGAGAAAATATTTTTGTATTTCATACTTTCTTTTTTGTTACTTTTCCACTGTATGGTTGATGCACGTTTTCAAAGCCTCACCCACATGTATGATACAGCATATTTATCACTACAGAGTGTGATGGTTTGGGAGTTACTCCCCACCCCCACTTTATAAAATCACCCAGACTAGAACTCAGACGGCTGGAAGTTAAGGACTGAAGCTCTATTTACAGCTTAGCACAATAGACAAGCAGAGATATACACAATAGACAGGAATATTTACAGAAATATACAAGTTAAAGGTAATACAGAAGCACAACCCCCCTCCCAGAAATCAGAGACCCCAGGAGGGGCTCCCAACCACCCTTCCACCTTCTTCCCACCCCTACAACTTACCCCAAGGTTTGCCTTACATGCACGGTGAGTTTGGAGGCTCAGCCACGGGGGTTAGAAGCAGAGTGGTTAGGTTACTCAGCAGAGAGGAGAACTGACACACTGGCTCCCAGAGAGACCAAGAGACTCTGTGTTACCTATGTTTGTGTTCTTGTTCTTATACATCTATAAGTGAAGTAGACAGCACCATTGTTTTTCTTTTCACAGCTTATAATCTAATTTTCTCTGTTAAAATATTCCAATTAGCCTCAAACCAGCACACACAGTGTCATGCCTTGAGTGGCATTGCTGTTTGCTTTTGCCTCCTGAAGTTAGGGATGCAAACATGGGCCAAATAAGCAATGGGCATCATGTGCATAAGGTCAAATAATGAAAGAAACATTTCCTATAAAAACCAGCGAACTTCAGGACTCCAGCAGAAATACATAACCTTATCCTGAAACAAAACCCGAGCCAGCAAGTTGGTGGAACTAAGGCAGTTAAAGATTAGCAATATTGCCATCATGTGGCTGCTATCAGTAAATGCTCAGGCACGATCCTGAATTTATTAAGCACCAGAAAGAAGACTGCATCTGAATTCTGCTGTTCAAACTGAGAGGCAGTAACTGAAGTTGCTTGTTACTCTGGCAGAATGCAATAACTTTTGCTATGGTAATGATTTACATAGGAAGAATGTGTGTACAATAGGTAAGGTTCTATTATTACTCCTCCCACGGTGACCCTTATCCCCATGGATTTATAGATTTGAAATGGCTTGTAAAATAAAGTTTCAGTATTCAAAACTCTGAATTACTTTATCTTATGGCTGCTCTGCTCGTTTGCTGTTTACAGCGATTTTATTTTCTCTCTCTCTTGCCCTCTGCCCATCCCATTCTCCAGACTGTCATAAGCTTCAATAAACTGACTAAAAAAAAAGTACAACAAAACTATCTTCCACAGCCTGTGTCAGAAGAGTTGGATTTGGCTTTGTAAGCCAGATAGAAAACTAAAATAAAATTAGATTATAGCTACCAAGAAGGAAGCAAAATCCTGCCACATGCTATCTTAGCTCCTGGCAGGAACTTACATAAAAAACATGGCTTGGATTTGCTAATTTTATAGAAATAGAGAACACGAAAATGCTTGGCAGTACTCTGAAGTAGTTGCAAACTTTTCATACCTGTTTCTGAGAATCTGATGAATGAAGAAGAAACAACAGTCTAATACCAGCACCTACTCCAGCAACTAATCCATACCAGGAGTTTGCAATGTACTTCAATTTTCTTGGTTGAAGAACATTGTCTAGGCACAAAGAGTAATTGTTTTATACAAACATACACTGTCCAACTAGAGAGCATTCAGCATTTCAAGAGCTATATTACAATAAACAATATTTCATCTTTGTTATGGTTATTTCAAGAGATATATTGCAATAAGCAATACTTCCTCTTTGTTATGGTACTGACCACTCTAAATTACACGCATTGTATCTAGACAAAACGTTGCAGTAGAAGACTGTTTTATGTTATTACTGCATAGGCAGGCAAAAAACCCTGAATCAGCTTGTTGCTAGCTCCAAAGATTGCCTTGTATTCACTGATCATATGGCAGAGATGCAGTCTTTTCATGGGGTCAAAGCTCAGATTTATAATACTGGAGCACACAGCCAGCATAGAATCTCTCTTTTACTTGCAGAGTAAAACCATACCTTCTTTCCTGCCCTGCTATTTGTTTATAAGTATATCCAGCTGGTGCAACCTCACTGGTGCCAAAAAAAGGGAAAACAAAACCACGCAAAATGCTCCTGCAGCTCCCAGCATGCAGGATGTAGCAGTCACCCATTTAGCTCAAAATACCATTTTAAACTAGTTCAATTAAACAGGCTAAGATCACACAGATAGATAGCCACAGCCATTCCTGTTTCAATTCAGCCTATTTCCATTTCCCTTAGCAAACAACATTTAAGAATTCCTTGTTTCAGCTTTGCTGGAATCAAAACAAAAATGCCTGCCTGGCTTATTTATTTACTTTTGCTGGCCGAGAACACAGAAGTTTATACTGCGACAAGATTTGACATTATTTATCATCATCATCATTGTGCCTAGAAACTGCACCATGTGAGGAAAGTACCTGTGGAATGTCAGAGAAATAAGGCCCATCAAAATGAAGCTTTCCTGGTTAATGTAACCCATAGCAAGAACATTTTGAATGGAAAATGCTGAAGAAGGCCATCCATGTATTAAGTGAAAGCGTGTATGCATGCACATGCACACTTGATAGATCCAGTGCTGATGCAGACAGGCAATTCTAAATAACTGGAGAACACAAAGAAGCTCCAAATGCAGAGTTAGAGAGTGAAGACAAACTTTAACCAGCTGATATAGAAAAGATGCCAACAGTTCCCCTGATGAAAGACAAAGCTGGGTTCTTCTCCTTTCAAGAACAGCAGGACCAGGTTTTCACAGTCCCAGGATAAGCCCCAATCTATGTCCAGTTTCCAGACAAAAAGAAACCTGTGAACTTTTTTAATTGCCCATGCTCTAAGAGGCAGATCCTCTTGGGTTGCAGGACAAGAGGCCTCAGGGCCATGGCTTTCTGGGGTTTTCAGCTGAGGGAATAAGCAGTTGGATTCTCAGCAATATCATTTGGCTGAAAGTGGCTGTCAGGCTCTAGCAAAACAGCAGTGTACACTGGTTTGGCACATGTGAAAGAGAAAAGACAGGAGGAAAACTTAACTGCTCCCTGTTTGCACATTCCAGTTCTTCTGGTGACGTTTGAGCACCTGCAGCCCAGGCCTGGAGCACTCAGGTGGCAGGGCAGGCAGGGGCAGGCCATGCCAGCCTGAGGAAAGGAGGCTGGGCTGCTTGCAGAATGATTACTATGATGCATGGGAGGATGTTCTCATGTGTAGGAAGTGAAGGAAGGAGGGTAGAAAGAGCAGTGACAGAGAAAAGGCCACTAGATGAATGTCCGAGCAGCGAGGACAGGGCACCTTTACCACCCACACATTGCCTCTCTGCAACAAGCAGCTCTGCCAGCTCCCCCAGAGAAACAGCTCCAATAAAATGGCAGTGCCCCAAAAATCCCTGATGAGGAAGAACAGACCTGCTGCATGAGGCTTTGAGCTAGTCAGGGAGAATGATAATTGGTACCAAATGTGAGGATTTTGCTTCACAACTCATTGGCGGTGTAGAGGCTGCGAGATCTCCTGAGCAGGCCTGACTGGAACGAGGCAGGAAGCAGGCAAAAATACCTGGTGAATGTAGCACTGTCTAGCACCTTGAACGCTCACTGCCTGGTAGGTTTTTCTCAACACCAAAATTCATTAGTCTTTTCATTAAGACTGCCAGAACCATCAGCTGGTTGCTCCCACAGAGAGAGCTGCTTCTACAGTGCCACCTCCTGCCAGAAAGGCCTTCAGACTTGCCTGAAACTCTGCTGCTGAGTGGAACAGGAGAGGCTGTGTTCTGTTGCACAGTTGGCAGCAAGGAGGAGACCTCCTGACTGAAGTCAGCCTGTTGTATTTTCTTCCTGAAAGAACTCTTTTCTGTAGAAACCTATTCTCAAGTTTTCATCTTCACCAAATGGAAAGGAAACAGAAATAACTTTTTACATAAAATGATGAGAGATGTGTTTAAGTAGACATAAACGTGGAATAAAGAATGAGTTTCTGCTGAGCTTGCTTAGTTGTGGGGAATGCTGTCACCTGCTGACAGGAAAATGCAAAACTTAGAAGAGTTTTGTGGCAAGAGCCTTCCCATTCCAGATGAAAAACAAACACACATCCAAAACCAGTAATACAACTATAATCCAGTTTGGAAAACAAAGTGCTCTTGTGCAAAAATGGTCATCACTGGGCTGGAACCAGCTGGGATAACCTGCAACCTACCACTAATCAGCCTTTCTACACTCTGAGAGTCCCATCCATTTCTTTCTCCCAAACACCAGTCTCATGTCCTTTAGTTACAACCCCCAAATATCTCTCTACATCCTGGCTTAAGAAACAACCTACATGTGTAATTTTCCTCTCCCAGCCATCTCTATTTCTACCTACCTTTATTTCTGCTTTCTTCTTCTTTTCAAGAACGGCCCTTTTGCACCTGTCATGTGGCAAAGAAAATCAGGAGGTACCACTAGACAGAAACACTCCCTCCCATCTACCTGACCACAGTTTTCTTTTTGGGGGTCAGAGTGCACAAGGAACACTTAACCAGATTTAGGGCTGCTACAAATGTCTTTCTGCCTGTCATTCTATGAACTCTGTCCTCATCTCAGAAAAACACAGACATGAGAGTGCAGCTGGTGGCCTCCTGCTTTGTCCAAATAAGATAATTGAAGTTAGAAGGTACTCAGTGGTGTACCTCAACTGTCAAATGAAATTTGAAGTAGCACAGCTCCTGTATTTGCCCAGACATACTTAGTATGTATGTTAGTAAAAGTCATGACATGGTCAGAAACAGAAGGGAGATTCTCTTAGTGAGAGATACCTTGATCCACTAGATGAGTTAGAAATGGGCTGGTAAAGAATCACCATTTCCATATATTTCTTCATATTGAAGAGCTGTACCTTTTGTTTGCAGAAGTTTTCACACAATGACATAACTACTGCTCACCACATCAGTTTGCAACCACAGAATCACAAATGGCTGAGGTTGAGAGTGACTTTTAAAGATCATCTTGCCCAAGTCCACCTTGAGCTCTTAGAATCTACAGGCTACAAGAGTTGGGGCTCTGCAGCCTGGAGAAGAGAAGGCTTCCAGAAGACCTTAGAGTAACCTTCCAGTACCTGAAGGGGGCTACAGGAAGGCTGGGGAGGGACTAGTGACAAGGTCTTGGAATGACAGGACAAGGGGCAATGGGTTTAGACTGGCAGAGGGGAGATTGAAACTGGATGTTAGAAGGAAGTTCTTTCCAGTGAGGGTGGTGAGGCACTGGCACAGGTTGCCCAGGGAGGTTGTGGTTGCTCCCTCCCTGGAGTTGTTCAAGGCCAGGTTGGAGGAGGCCTTGAGTGACCTGTGCTAGTGGGAGGTGTCCCTGCCTATGGCAGGGGGTTGGAACTTGATGATCTTTGAGGTCCCTTCCAACCTTACCATTCCATGATTTTCCTTGGTCACATTTTGCTCAGTGCCATCTGTAAGGATCTTAGCCAGTCTTAAGAGCTGTTATCCTTCCTGTGCTATCTCAACAGCATTATGGAAAAAAGCCTTATCTACAGCCTCTGACATTGCAGAGAGAGGCGACTCTAAGGTCTCCTGGAAGCCTTCTCTTCTCCAGGCTGAAGAGCCCCAACTCTCTCAGCCTGTCCTCATAAGACAAATGACATCTACAACACCTTTACAGCTGCAGTATGAACTAAGGAACCTTGTAAAGTACAAAAAATTCAGTTAGTCAATTAAAAATACACTTAAGTCAGACACAGACTAAAAAGCACCCTTGAAAAAACTACAGCAGTGCAACAGATCACCTTATGAAGCAGTCAAGAACAGATATAGGACTAGGCACATCCTGTCTTGGAGCAGAATCTAGTGCATGACTGAGAACAAAATAAGAACCTACTTTCTATAAATGGTATGAAAGTAAGTTTCAGTGTCTTAAGTACAAATGTTATGTGGGGATGGCCCTTTGGAGGCTGAAACAAGGATCACAATCCCCAGGGATCTACAGTTGTGACCATCATGGTGTTAAAAATATTTATTATATGAATAATGGCCTCCATTTATAGAAAAAAGTTAAAGGCTGCATAAATCTGACAAAATAATGTGCAAGTAACAGAAACAACAGAGAAGTAAGAAATTAACAGCAGCAAGAGACAACTACAAATGAAGAGAAAAATTATTCCTAATAGAGACAACAAAATACCAGGTAGAGATTTCCAACAGAGATAATGGTGTAAAAATAGTCTCCAAATGGCAGCAGTTAAAGCCACATTAACTTTACAGCTCCAATTCAATTTTAAGAGAGAAAATAAGCTGAGCAACCATATAAAAAAATCTGGATGTCACCTGAATGTTTCATACCATAACCAAAGATAAATACTCTGTTAACTAATTGCATCTGAAGACTGAAGGCCACAGAGACTAGGTATGCCAATAACACTGAAATAATATACCAAACCTGCCAGTTTTCAACAGAAGCAGTGGTTTACATTGAAATACACTGTGTAAAAAAAAAAAAACCAGAACAAAGGGAGAAGTCTGGTATAATTAAGCCACTTTGTTGTTGGTTTTTTTTCTTTTNAAATTTAAAAGTATCTACCAGGATAGCTTTGCAGTTAGTATTTAGAAGTGTAAGTTAGAATTCAAAAGATCCTTCACAGTGCACAAAACTAAACACTGCAGTACTGTACTAAGTGGGTCACAGAAAGATGAAATATCAATATTTTTGTAGCTCAGACTGGACAAGAAACAGCAAGTCCAGCAATACATGTTAGTTATAAATATCTGCTTTGGCAGGTTTAGGTGTATCTCCAAACTTTAATTTAGATACATCCTGAAACTTTTGTGGAATAAAGTTTTTTGATGTGGCTTTGCTTGGCAATTAAGTCATTATATTTCTCACTAGAAAAATAACAGAGGTTTGGGCAAGTCTAACAAAGCTCCATGTTCATCTCAGTAGTTCAAAGTTGTTAGCTTCCTACAATTCTTTGCCTATAAATTTCTGTAATTATAGGCAACTCACCTCATTTGCATGAAACACTGACACAGATATCTATTAATATCTCCCCCCTGTGAAGTTTTCCTGAGTCACCTCTCTAACATCTGCATTTCTGCTTTGGTGAAGTATCAGTCCACTTTCTTAGAAACTGACAGAAAGTGAATCATAAATTACGCACCTTAAAACCAACCAAATCCAGGGAAGAATGAGGTCATTCCTTGCTGCTGTGTGTTGTGGAACTAGGCTAGAACAGCCTGAACCATGAGAGAAAACTCTGCTTAAAATTTCTACATGCTATCATCAGCTAGAATGACTATTCACATTTTAAGAATGATCTCACTTTTGAAAAGCAAGTCCATGATGTTAAACAAAATGAAGTGGATGAGCTCAGAACACCACAGCTGAGCATTCTACTCCTGAAGGCTAATACTGCATGTCACAGCAAATCCAGTGTAGTGATTTTGTCTCATTGTTTTCAATCTCTAGGTCATAGTTTAATTATTGAATTCTTAGTGCAAGTATTAAATGCAGAAAAGAAACTTTTAGAAACTTAACATACACTGGATTTGTATCATTTTATTGGCTATGGGAGTTAAGATTTGGAAAGAAGGAAAAGGAGGAAACTTCCAGTAGATCGGCTCAAATTCTGCTGTCCCAGGAAAATCTCCTATCTGCATTTTTTTTAATAGAGAAACTAAACAATTAAGTACTTTCATCCGTTTACAATGCTTGTAACAGGTCTTCAGAGTGCTGCTTCCTTTTGCTTCATTGTTTCTTGTAGTCACAAGTTCTGATTTATGTTTCAGTCCTATCAGTCATATTGCATGCTGCTGCATTCAGAGCATGTGAACATCAGCTTCCATTCCACATGTACTGGACAGCATAGACTACTTGGCAGATTGCTAAACATATAGCCCAAGATGCTTGAATGATTTCCTGGTTTGTTTTTTTTTTTCCTTAAACCACATCAGATCATTATGAATGCATTTAAGCTGTTAGAAATTCTGTTCTTTTGCCAGACTGGTTACTGGAAGACATAATACTTTATAAACACCAACTTAGGGACTCTGATGGAGACTCTGAGGTTACTGTATGAGTTTTCAATATCCAGACTTTCCTGATTTCCTTAAGATGTGGTATTTCTCGAAGAATACTCTCTTTAAGTGTAGAAATGCACTTGGAAGTCACTTTGCAACTATCTCCTCTTCTGCAAACTATTTCCTCTTCCTGAAACCTGTGTCTTCTACCAGCAGCTTCTTCCTTCGTGGCACTAGGTCAAATATGCATATTGTACTTCAATCAGGAATTGAGGACTTAACATTTGCAAGAAGAAATGCACTCAGATATGGCTGCATCACATTCAGACTGTAAAGCAGCTACTAAAAGCTTAGCTTTTATTTGTTTGAATTGCAGTTGATTTGATCTTCAGCGGACGCAGAAAGCGGCATTTCCTCAGTTCTAGCACGTTTTGATGCTGGGGGATTTTGAAGACTCTCATCAGATGGCAATGGCCTCTCTGAAACAAGTAGATAGGAAAATCACATAAGCTAAGTAAATTCAGGTTAAGAAAGTAAACTGGTTTGCTGAATTCACAAACAGTTCAGCACTTGCTGAAACCCTCAAACCTGGTTTGACAACCCAGCATCTGAAACAATCATGTGCTGAAAGTACATTAGGTCTTCAAAAACCACCTGAAGAACATTACATCCAAGAGTAATTAACTCCTCTTGGTTTCAGTGTCAGCTAACACATCCATTACTATACAGACTGCAGCAACATACTGTCACATAAGCAGCTGCCCAAGAGCAACTGCAGTGAGAACACACTTAGTATTGTCAAAAAAAGCACCTTTCAAACACAGTAAGACAATGCAGAAGCTTTAGAATCTGCACCTAGGTCTAGTTTGTGTGATTGAAGGTGCTTGTGTTATAAGCTTATAGCTTATAATGTAAGTCCATAATGGAAACGACTGGCAAAAAGACTTTGCTGGATATTAACAGTCACAAAAACTTACCAATTTCTTGTTCTGAAGAAGGAGATATAGGAACTTTATCTGTATATGCAGAAGTTGCCATATCTGGCTTCAGTGGAATCAAGTTTACTCTCCTTTAAAAGAGCAGGAACAATTCAATTACTTTAAAGCCACCATTTCCAGAAATAGTTTATTTAAAGATTTACCTGGGACAGAAGCATGTAAATGTTGTTTAGATATATTTTACTACACTCTTTTTCTTGTCTTATGTTGAATAGAGCATTTTTCAGAAGCACTTTAAATACCACTCATGATCTTTTCCACTATCAAGTACTTTTATGTGCACTTTATGTGGCAGAATGCTTGATAATCAGCTTCAGAACACAGTATCTTGATCAAATATCTTAAGACTGGCTGTGCTTACTATTTCCCAGCCCTGTACATGTCAACACTTTAGATTCATAAAAGTTTAGAGAACTCTCTTGCCCACTGAGATCCACCCTCCAGTCACTTTCAACTACCTAGAATTTTTTGACCTCTTAGTTCCAGTACAGATGAACATTGGTGTGTAGAAAACCATCACCTCCTGAGACTTTTCTTTGTGGTTGTTGATGAAGTACATTATCCTGCTTTCTCATTCACCACTTTCTCCCTAGCCACCTACTAATGAAAACACTCCTATGAGAAGTTAGGATAACTTCCATTAATTCTAAAATAGCTGGCAAGGTTTAGATCTGTAAAGTCTATGGTTGTTTCCTTACTGCTGCACAGCAGTTCAGGATCTCGTATAGGCAGCTGTTTGACAGTCAATACATGGATTCCAGGTAATTTCTGAAAATCAGGATCTTTGCTTAGGAAGCAGGCTGAATTAATGCATTAAGCCCCACACTTATGACTACACACTGAGAGCCTGTCTAGCCCGGCACTCTCTTTTCCAAATAGTTCTTGTCAGAAGCTCTTTAAATAGTTCTTGCTAGTTGTAGGTTTCAGGTACCATCTTTGTATGGAAAATGGGACCTGAGGACAGACACCTGTTGCTGCCACATGGACAAGATCTAACAGGTTAACTTTTGCTACTGCCTCACATTTCAGACAGCAATATACAAACTGCACATCTAGGATTCAGGAGACATTCTGACCTTTCAGTTGCAGTACAACTGGAACAAAAAGTTCCATGTCAATACAGATAGTACCAAGACACAGGACTGGGAATTTATGCATAAACTTCAAGCTTTAAATGTAGCACAAGCAGAGTTTGTCTCGGTCTTCTTATTTATGGCTGGAAACGGTAATATAAATCTCACCTTGGCGTCTTGCTCCATGCTTGTAAAGTGTTGAGAGTAATCCTCCTGGGCTGGTTTACTTTAGTGCTCTGGCTGGCTGGCTGGTTGATTTTCCTCTCATCTGAGGATGAGACTGGAATATTTTTTATGCCAACAGGTGTGGAAGGCAAGTCCTTACTGGTAACTGTAGTTCTAGGTTGGAGAGTGGGAGTGCTAGGATCTGTGACCCTGCTGGAAGGAGCACCCTCTGCCAGCCTACAGCCTGGAGAAATGCCTTTGTGCGACTGACTCTTTTTCACTTTCTTCTCTGCTGCACCAGGAGTCCTGACATTTATCTGCGGTTTTTCCTTCAGTGGTATTCCCAGTTCATCCTTCTCAAAGGTAACAAACGAGCAGTATCCATCCGTGGAAGAAATAGCAAGAAAGGCTCCATCGCTGGACCTATTTGTGATTTTTATTTTTTTCCCCATTAAAAGTAAAGGTCAGAAATTTTCTTTAACTCTCACCCCACCCCATCTATAACACATTGTACCTCTCTTCTCCTCCTCCCTTCCCCAAGTACATGTATGCACTTAAATAAAACTACAGTCAAGTGAAAGAATGAATAATCTATCTCCAAATGCGGCCTTTGCATCTGATATAATCTCTCTAGTGTCAC
>VWYK01088559.1:0-17846 GCA_013399775.1 Semnornis frantzii
TGGCCGATCCTCAAAATTCTCCAAAATTGTGCTGAACTGTAAATAGAGCTTCAGTCCTTAATTTCCAGCTGGCTGAGTTCTAGTCTGGGTCATTTTACAAAGTGTGGGGGGGCAGGGAACTCCCAAACCACTACAACAGCTTAGCACAATATACAAGCAGAGATATACACAATAGACAGGGATATTTACAGAAATATACAAGTTAAAAGGAATACAGAAACACAACTCCCCTCCCGCAAATCAGAGTCCCCAGGAGGGGCTCCCAACCACTCTTGCACCTTCTCCCCATCCCTGTACCTTACCCCAAGGTTTGCCTTACACTCAAGGTGAGGTTAGAGGATTGATCAGGGAGATTAGAAGGAAAGTGGTTAGTTAGGTTACTTGGCAGAGAGGAGAAGGCAAGAAGCTCCCAGAGAAAGACTGAGAGTCTGTGTTATCTCCGTTTTGAGTTCTTATTCTTAAACATCTCAGCAAGCCTATGAGTGAAGTAGACATCACCAGTGTTTTCTTTTCACAGCCTGTAATATAATTTTCTCTATTGAAATATTCCAATTAGCCTCAAACCAACACACTCACAAAAGCAAAAAGGAGTATTTTAGCTTGCTTACTTTAGAATGGCTATTAGTATCACAGAGGAGAATTTTCAGATGCTTGAAAAATTTGCATATTTTCACCCTTAAGCATGCTGTGTGATCATGTGTTTCCCAATCTGCATGTGAGTTTTGTATTTTTTAACCTGGAGACACTTCCTCCTCTGCTGCTAATTGCCATCAATGCACTGTAAGTCTGCATACCCTACAACTAGCTACCTGAAAGGATGCTGTAGTGTGATGGGGTATGGTCTGTTGGCCTCTTCTCCCAAGCAATAGGACAAGTGGAGCAGGCTGCTGAGGGAAGCAGTGAAATTACCATCCCAAGAAGTATTTGAAGTAGATGAGAGACTTATGGGCATGGTTTAGTGGTGATGGCAATGTTAGACTTACAGTTGGACTTAGAATCATAGAATGGTAAGGTTGGATGGGACCTCAAGGATCATCAAGTTCCAACTCCCTGTTTTTTTTCCCAACCAAAACGATTCTATGATTCTACTTTAAGCCATTATATAATATTTTTGAGACTCTGGTGCCTGGTGTTTATGTACAGAATGTGGAGGAGTGTAACTTAAAAACAAAACAAAACCAACATAGAAACATACCCTCCCCTCCATCCCCTGGCCCCTGTTGATTGAACATTTTAAAGCAATTTGACAGGGAGTAGTTACTATGATAACATTTCAGCAAGAAAACTGAAAAATTGGTTTGTGAGAAGGATAGCCTTTTTGATTCACACCATTTATAAAAGACAGCTCTGTTAACTTTCTTGTTTTGAGTCATCTTTACAACCTTCTGTTGTCTGGAGATCAAGCCTGGGAGTTAGGTCTGAAAGGTGACTGTTTCAAAAGATTGCATCGTTGTTGTTTGTGGAGGTGTGTGTATGGAGAAGAAAGGATGAACCCTCTTTGAGGGTTTTTCATTTTGTTTTTCATTTACTGTTTTCTTTTTGAGAAAGGAAAAGATGATTTAGCAAAGATAATTTTGTTCCTCATCAGCATGGTTGGTTTAGGCTAAGCTGTCTTCCTCAGTCCACTTCTGAAGTGGAGGTGTGTGTATGGAGAAGAAAGGATGATCTCCCTTACTCTTTGAGGAATTGTCTTTGATTTACTGTTTTCTTTTTGAGAAAGGAAAAGATGATTTAGCAAAGATAATTTTGTTCCTCATCAGCATGGTTGGTTTAGGCTAATCTGTCTTCCTCAGTCCACTTTTGAAGTGGAGGTGTGTGTATGGAGAAGANAAACTTGTATATTTCTGTAAATATTCCTGTATATACTGTATATATTTGCTTGTATATTGTGCTGAGCTGTAAATAGAGCTTCATCTCTTAACTTCCAGCTCCGGCTGAGATCTAGTCTGGGTCATTTTAAAGTGTGGGGAGGCAGGGAACTCCCAAACCGTCACACATTTACTGTTTTCTTTTTGAAAAGGGAAAAGATGACTTAGCAAAGATAATTTTGTTCCTTGGTTGGTTTAGACTAAGCTGTCTTCCTCAGTCTTAGTAAGAAGCCTTGATTGTATTAGGGCTGAGTTTCTACATTTCTTCTGTTAGTTTTCTTGTATAAATATTTCTTAATACCATGCTTCAGTTATCCTAATGTTTATGGAATGCTAGTGCAGGGAAATTTTTTTAATGATGAGCAGGTGCCTGAAATTCTTTCTGCTGAAGTGTTTTGAACATGGCTCTTTGGCCAGAGTATCAGAGAATTCTTCCAGGGGTCAGGTTAACCTGACAAAACCCAGCCACACCTTCTAAAAAGCTTTTGGGTTTTTTGTTTTTGGTTTGTTTTGTTGTTTTTTTTTCTCTGGTGGGGGTTTGTTGTTGATGTTTGTAGTTTGTGTGTTGTTTTGGTTTTGGCTTTTTGGTTGGGTTTTTTGTTTGGTTTGGTTTTTGGATGGGTTTTTTTTGTTTGTTTGTTTTTTTTTTCTTTAAATATGCTTTCTGAATTTTATTAGTGTGTACAAAAATAAATAATTTAGCAAGAAAAGTTTTGGGTTTTTTTTTTTTCTCAGATTAAGGCCTACCATGACTTACTATGTGCTAAGTATGTTTGTCTGCATGAATGCATTCAGAGTTGTAATAGGCTTTATTAGCATGGTTTATACATTCATTACATGGCTTCTAACTTTAAATGCCTTTTTCCTAATTAAAACTGTGACTTTATTATTTAACCATATGTAATTTCCAGTTTGCTCATCAATGCAAATGTAATATGGGACTAAAATATGTATATTTACCTTAATTGCAAGTAAGATTAAGACTTAAATAATGTGTTTTTCTTTTTTAAAACATCTTGTCTTGATTGGCTCTAGCAATTGTACTGTTACTAAGTGGTCTTTGCTTCAAGCAGACTTAATCTTAAAATGACACAAATGGAGGCTGGTTTCTTTATCAGCATGCAAAGAGCCCTGTGAGATGACTTCTGGTTTTAAAATGCCAAAATAATAAAAAAATAACAATTTATTGGTTTTCTTTGTTTGTTTAGTTCTAAATTTAGTATTTGTAGAATTATCTGAGCTGTTCTGTTGTTTGTTTAAGGAAACATTATATGTTTCTATATGTTATAAGGCGCGTGCTTGCACAGACTAAGGTAGAATTCTGGACATTGAGTCAACTCACAGTTCCCAGGGAGCATCTGGAATACAAACATACCAAGTCTGTCTACTGGGTGTCAGCTTGAAGATACTGTTGAGGAAGAACCTTGAATGCAATTACAATTATATGAATCTTCTTTGCAAGCAAAATAAAAAACTCTACCAGTATAAGTATGTTATGTGATTGTAAACAATCTCTCTTCCTCTGAGAATTTTTACTTTGTGCTATTCACAGAAGCAAGACAGCTGCCCTGACAGATGTCAGGATTAGGACCATGAATGAAGTCATAAGTGGTATGAAGATAATAAAGATGTATGCTTGGGAAAAATCCTTTGCAGAACTTGTGAACAGTTTAAGAAGGTAATCCTGGAAAGATACAGCTTGTTATGTGATCTGTAGCTGTTTCCATTTTTTACATGTGTACAAGTACATTATTTTGTGCTTTATAGTGCCTTTTACGTGAACTTTTTTTGGTTGGTTTTGGTTTTTTGTTTTTTTTTTTTTTTTAAACTTTCTAAAGTAAGAGTGAAGGAATGAAAATACATTCTATGGGGCCATAAAAAGAATAAAAAACACTCTGATATTTCTATTTTCTTTCTTATTCCTTTTTAAGTTTGTATTCAACACCAGCAGCTAATAAACTCTAGTAGCTGAATTTAACAATTCTGTAATTTAACATTTCTGTAGATTGCAAGCAAGAAACCAATATGCAGACATTTTGCTTATGAGAAATAGTTAGAATCTGACTTTGTGTTCTGAATGATCCTCAGCATCATTAGGTGGTACTCTGCTTCCCTTTCTGCACTTTGAAGTGTTACTCAAGACATTTGAAGAGGGTGGAGAGGAGAAAGACAACAACTTCGACATTCTGTTTTTTTTTCAACTGGCAAGGGTATCTGAGTTTAGTATCCTAAGGCCTTTCAATTCAGAGGTCTGTCAGCATTAATTAAAACTTAGTCATAAACTTGGTTTTTTTTTCAATCAGTATTTGTGCTTTTACTTGACAGTGTAAGAGAATTCAGTGCTTGGGTAGCTGCAGGATTTCAGGTGCATATTGCTCGTCATCTGATTTTCATGTTAGGTTCCTCTTTGGTGCATGAGTAGAAGGTTATTCTGCTGTGGATTCTCTGTTTTATTTCAATTTGGTTTATTTGGAATTTTTTTTTAAAGGAATTTTTTTTCCCTTTCCATCCACGTGCAGGCTTGCAAACTTGCTAATGTTCCTTGAGGTGTTTCTTCCCACGCTTATAATCCTCTCCTCCTTCAGATTATAGGATCCTGCACTGATTGAATGTTCTTGATTGCTTGAAAGCTTTGCTCTCTTGCATGGAGCCAGAGAAGGGGATGTTTTATTTAAAGCTTCCTCACTGGGTATATTCACATCACTAAACTATAGATTTTCAAGTTCAACACCTCATTAGGATTAGAGACTTCCTTTTTAATGGCAGAAAGAAATAAGCTCCTTCAAAATGCATCCTTAGCTCTCTTTAACTGCATATGGAACACTGTAATCAAAAGTCTTAAATTCAGACAGGTGATTTATTGCTCAGTTTTTCCACAGTGGCCCTTCATGCTTCCTAAAACAACATCTGAGCTCCTTTGATGCTTTTTTTTTGTGTGTGTGGCTGTTTGTATTAGTTTCCTTTTATATGAGTCTGTGCTTTAAGAAAGTGTAGTGTATTACATATAGCCTGCAGGTAGGCTGTAATTTATCTGGTATTTATGGAGAGCAATACAAAGAGCTTGCTGATTATGCACAGATAGTGAGAGGATTATTAAGGATTATTAGAGGGTGGGAAAAGAGTTTCACCCAGGGTTGTAGATGTAATAGAATTAGACTCAATTCAAATAGTTTACGTACAAATGTTATTTCAATTGTACTCTGGAGGAGATCAGAGATTCTGAGCCCTTAAGCTGAAAAAAACAAGTCTTTTGAAACTCTTTGAAAGTCTGTAAATTCAGCCAATTTGGCAAGTGTAGTGGGAAAGTTGCTTAACCAGCTTTCCAGTATTGCATCCTCTGTCCTCTCTAAGTCAGGACTTAAATTATTTCAAATTGCATAATCGTAACTTAAATTTCTAATCTTTATGTGTAGTTCCAAGTGAAAGGCAATCAAAGTGATTGAGACTTTTTTTCTCTGACAATTGCCAGAATGTTTGGAAACAGAAATTAGAAATGTTCACAATTTCATATTTTATATTATTTCAAGCAGATAAAGTTAGAATACATGAGGAAGGAGTATGATTGCTAAAGTATTATGTTTAATAAGTTAATAAGCTTGATGGCACCTGCAGTATAGACAGTGCAATGACATTTTGGGGATAGGACTTAGTGAGTCATTCAGAAGTGGAAACTGAAATTTAACTGAAGTAGAAATTGAGAACATACACATCAGATTTTCATTTACTGACAGGAGACTTAGATGTCTGTGCAGTTCATCAGTCACTATTTAGGTTGAGTAATGGCCGACAGAACAACTGGCCTCACAGATCAATATTTTCTGAATTATGAACAAGAATTTCTAGAGCAAAAGAAATCAAGAGCAGGGTATCAAAAGAAATATTCCAAATCCTGTGGTCCTGCCTGAAGAGCAGCAGATACTTGGGCCATGGTCAAACTCTTGATCTTTGGAACACTTTCCCTGGTTGGTTTTTTTTCAAGTGCACATTAATCTTTTCAGAAATTTTGTGGCTGAACTCTACTGGATTTTGATGATGAGAGGATAAAGAATTTGTGGGTGCTTTTTATACAAAGGTGGTTTGTTTTTTATTCTTTTTAATATCTACTCTTGTACACAACCCTGAAAGATTTGAAGCATGTTGGAATATAAACTACTACTTTGACCAAAGCAGAAAAAGGAAGGATATTTTGGGTTTCTGTCTGTGAAAAACAATTATTTTCTGTAGCTACTATAGTAATTTTCCCCATTTATTTTCTACCTGTTTTAATTCTCTTATTTGTTATGCCATGTAGCATAATTTACAATTCTCAACCAAAGAGACTTGTTTGACCAAAGCAGAAAAAGGAAGGATATTTTGGGTTTCTGTCTGTGAAAAACAATTATTTTCTGTAGCTACTATAGTAATTTTCCCCATTTATTTTCTACCTCTTTTACTTCTTATGCCATATAGCATACTTTACAATTCTCAACCCATGAGTTGAAGTGGTGCAAAAGGAAGAGAAAGGTTATAAGAGAAAAATCTTGAGGGTGGGTTTCCTTCATGAGAGAAATTGATGCAATTGTTTATATTTTGCATTTTTAGGAAGGAGATTGCTATGGTTATGAAAAGCTCCTACCTTCGAGGACTGAACTTAGCTTCTTTCTTTGTGGGAAGCAAAATAACAGTGTTCATGACTTTCATGGCATATGTGCTGCTTGGCAATGTTATCTCTGCAAGTCGGGTGTTTGTTGCAGTGTCCCTGTATGGTGCAGTGAGACTGACAGTAACTCTGTTCTTCCCTGCGGCGGTGGAGAGAGTATCCGAGGCGGTGATCAGCATACAGCGGATCAAGGTGAGGTTATTGATGTGAATGGTGTGTGGGGTTTCTTATTCTAACGTTGTTTTAATGTTGATGTTTGGTTTTGTGGTTTGGGATTTTTGATGAAATAGCCTCTTTTGAAAACAGAATGCATTGCTGTGTGTGCACAAAAACATGGCATGCACTGTAGGCCAGGCTGAAATGCAGGAGAAAAGTGTACATGCAAAGAGGTGGTGTAGGTGCTGAAGGAAGAGGAATATGTTTATAGATGTACAGATACGTTTGGATTGGGAGCTAGAGGTCAAAGCAGGCACATGTGAGCTGTCAAATCATGGAATGGTAAGGTTGGAGGGGACCTTGAGGATCATCCAGTTCCACCCCCCTGCCATAGGCAGGGACACCTCCCACTAGTACAGGGCACTCAAGGCCTCCTCCAACCTGGCCTTCACCCCCTCCAGGGAGGGAGCAGCCACAACCTCCCTGGGCAACCTGTGCCAGTCTCTCACCACCCTCACTGCAAACAACTTTCTCCTAACATCCAGTTTCAATCTCCCCTCTGCCAGTCTAAACCCATTGCCCCTTACCCTGTCATTACAAGACCTTGTCAATAGTCCCTCCCCAGCCTTCCTATTCCAAGTGTGCTGCACTACCTTGTTAGCTATGGAGACAGATGGGAGCCCTAGGATGGCATCTTGATACTGAAGACTCATTCAACAAGGATGAAGTAAGCCAAGTAAGGCTCTTGGTTTTGACAGATGGACTTTTGTATTGGTTTGAATTTAGCTTCTCAGGGGAAACCAATACAATAATAGTAGGATGCCTTCCCCTCTCCTCCTCCTTTTGGAAAGGGGGAAAGAAAGGAGGAGACAGGAGGGGTAGAACCACCCAAAGAACAGTCTGGCTGTGATTTGGAAGGTAAAAGAAAACTTTAACAACAAATGAAAGGTATTTAAGGTAGGGGAGTTACAAATAGGTATAGGGAAGGGAAAACAAGATACAAAATATATATAGAACCAGATGGATGGTAGTGGATTGAAGAGATGTCCACTGTGTGGTAGAGACTGGCCACGCAGTGGGACAGGAGAGTAGGAACGAGGATGGTGTCAGGCACACAGTCCAGGAAGAAAAAGAGAGCAACAGGAAATTTCTCTGTTTATATAGTGGGTCCAGACAGGAAGTCAGAGTGGGCTAAACACTACACCTAGGGTCAAGCAGATGTGGGGTCAACTTCTGACCACTCCCCCAACCCAGGAGGGTTAATCCTTTACAGCTTTATTGATTTGCCCTGTTTAGAGTGTCAGATAGGAATTAGTAGCCTTTCCTCCATGCTAATTTATACATACACGAGAGCTGTGTGGCAAAAAGAATAGTGGTTTCCTTACTTTGTTTTGCACCTAAACTCTCTTTTCTACTCACCCTAGCTACACATCCGAGAACCAGTCTGCATCGCTTCTTCAAGGTCAGTCACTGTTGTGGTGCAGCAGTAAGCTCAAGGTCCCCACGTGAAACAAAGTTGAGAGTGGTTGCTTTTCAAAGGGTTATTTTGGCAAATACACAAAAAGAGGATAATTTTCATCTGGATGCAAAAGATACAGTTTTCTCTTTCAAGGACATAGTCACATCTCAAACTAATGTTTGCTTCTCACCATCCTGTGGGTGGTAGCAGCTTTATTTTGCTTTGCCTGGAAGATTATTTAATGCAAGAGAATGGAAGAATGTTTTAAGTTAACTTAGAGTCTCTGAGGCTTACTTTCTGCATTGGGAAGTTTTATCTACAGTGTTGATTTTTTTCCCTCTTTAAAATTCATGGTGTTACTGAGGAGATACTATTTACAAGGTCTTGCAATGACAGGACTAGGGGCAGTGGGTTTAAACTGGCAGAGGGAAGATTTAGACTGGATGTTAGGAGGAAGTTCTTTCCAGTGGGGGTGGTGAGACACTGGCACAGGCTGCCCAGGGAGGTTGTGGCTGCTCCCTCCCTGAAGGTGTTGAAGGCCAGGTTGGATGAGGCCTTGAGTCATCTGTACTAGTGGGAGGTGTCCCTGCCTATGGTGGGGGGTCAGAATTAGATGATCCTTGAGGTCCCTTCCAACTTTACCATTCTATAATCATAGGACTGGTGGCTTGCTAGGATTTATACATGGGATGAAAGCTACTGCTAGAAAGAGAAATATCCTGTTAAACACAGAAGCAGCAACAGACATTCTTTGCTTGTAGCTGCCATGGTACTTCAGCCATCATCTAAATCCAAATCACACTTCTGAGTCTTTCTCAAGCCACATACCTTAGTACTGATTTAAGCAGTACCTGGAGATTTTTTTTCCCTGCCTGATAGTCTTTTATCAAGAGTTCTGTTTTACAGATGTACCCATTTGGGTCTGTTTGTCTGATGCAGCTCTCAGCAATACTCACCTGATCAGCAATACTGACCTGCTCAGGCATGTCACTTTTGCCTTTGGCAGAGATAGATGTATATGTGCACTGAGTTTGCAGAATACTGGCTTAAAACACTTGACTTTTTCACCACTCTGAAAGGATACTCACCAACTGGAGCTCGAGCAGTACTTCTGTGCCTGTTAACACCTAGCAGTACTCTTCCTGCCTTTCCATGGCTCCTGGCATCCTCCTCCTGCTTCCTCTTAGTTACTTAATTCTGTAAATCTTCAGTAGCTATCAGACGTCTGCAAACTGTTAGCTTAGTACCTGTTAGCTAATCTTGGCTTTGAAGATCAAGATCTTCCATCTTCTCTCAAAACACTGTCTGCTAGAACCTATTTAAGGTCTCTGTGCTCTGGGATTTGAAGCACAAAGGAATTTTTTCTGGTTTTGTCTTTAAAATAGTGGTAATTCTTATCCTTTTTCTCTGTTATTTGCCCTTTTCCTTTCTAAATGTGTTTGAAGTATTTATAGTCTAGCATCAGGCAATTTATGCTAGAAAAGTGACTGGCACAAAAATACAAGATTATGCAAATTAAAATGTCTCACTAGGGTATGATGTAAAAGTACAGTAGGGATAGTGCAAATGTAAACACTTATTTTTTTTTTTAATGCCCAGAATTTTAAAAGTAGAGGTTCAGTTAGTGTTCTGCAGCTTTTTTATCACTTGGAGAATGCTTAATGGAGACAGTGGACATCATCTTTCTGTCTTATCTCACTTGGAAGAATGATAGTACTGTAAGCCTTTACCATCAAAGCAGTGAAATGATGGAGTGTTTCAGTGTTTCACTTCTTTGGCACAGGAAGAGGGAGTTGAATAATTTTAAGATTGGTCAGTGTTTCAAAGAAAATAGGGGACAGATTCTTAAAGTCCATTTGCTTCAGGAATTCTGTTTTATTGAGCAGTTAAGAGCCCTGTAATACTTCCATGCTATTTAATCTGCACTTCAGGGTTTTCTGGGAGGACAGTTATCTAGGTAGAGGCACACTGTTGAATGAGTTGTATGTTGCTTCAGAAATGTAATCCTCGATCTGTTCGTGGTTGGTTCCACTTACCTCCTCCCCTCCCATAGCTAATGTTCTATTTTCTGGTTCCAAAACCGTGTGCTTGGCTTCCTTTCTCATTTCTCCATCATTAGGCAATATCCTGTGCTTTTCTGTTCTTGCAGAACTTTCTGATCCTTGATGAAGTCTCACACTTCCAGCCACAACTTCATAGTAATAATGAGAATGCCATTCTTCACGTTCAGGATTTGACTTGCTACTGGGATAAGGTAAATTGACTTCTATGAAATACAAAGTACATTGGTGGTGTGTTTTAAGTCTGAATAGCAGCATATCTATGTATATTGTGCTGATGGGTTTTACTCCATTTTTTGTATGTGAGGATTGTTTTTTAGTATGTTAAGCTGTGTAGAAAAGGGCTGAAAACACTGACAGGAGCATTTTAAAAGTAGCTATTCATTAATACTGTATTTTATGTGAAAATATGTCTTGTTTTTAATAGCAGTGTATTGTATCTGAGATATTCAAATTTGATTTAAGGACAGACAGCACACTGAGGTGGGCTTTATCATGTAAGGTTTTATTCTGTGAACTGTATGCTGATCAGTCAGTCTAGAACCAGTACAATGTTATATTTCTCACAGCAGATTTGAAAGCTTTAGAGACTAATCTGCATGTACTTGTTACTGTGTGTGTCATAATTGAGACCAAGATACAAATTCTCAGCTTAAAAATGCACTAAAACCAACAAAATGATTAGACAGAGGGACAGTACACAGGTGGTAAGTCTGTTATGTATCCATTCCTTTAAGAAAGGTAAAGATTGAGTGTTGTTTCTGTTTTAAAACTGCAACTGAGTGTTGAGTCAGCTTGCCTTCCTGTCCTGTGGTCAGTAGGCAGTTATCCCTATAGTTATACCCCTTCCAGTATCTGAAGGGGGCCTACAGGAAGGCTGGGGAGGGACTATTGACAAGGTCTTGCAATGACAGGACAAGGGGCAATGGGTTTAAACTGGCAGAGGGGAGATTTAGACTGGATGTTAGGAGGAAGTTCTTTCCAGTGAGGGTGGGGAAGCACTGGCACAGGTTGCCCAGGGAGGTTGTGGCTGCTCCCTCCCTGGAGGGGTTGAAGGCCAGGTTGGAGGAGGCCTTGAGTGAGCTGTGCTAGTGGGAGGTGTCCCTGCCTATTGCAGGGGGTTGGAACTAGGTGATTCTTGAGATCACTTCCAACCTTACTATTCTATGATCCCACAGGTAAGCAGCAGTTTGTGATGAGCTGCCAGTATCCTTGCACAAGAGAAGCTTCAGGCTCCATAAGAAGTGCTGGGAGCTCAAAATGAATCATGCCTATAAATCTCATGAGACATGTCATATATTTCCCTTTATATACCCTCTCACCAACGTGTGTTGGATCCCATGAAAGTGTGAAAACATATGTTAGGATATAGCTACTGCTGCTGCTGCTACTCAGCTCTGAAAGAAAATGGCTGTTATTCTGCATTACTTTTCTCATAGTTCTCTCTGTGACATAAATCTTTCTGAAGTATTGAGCACATTTTTAAAAGGTAAAGGACATGAAAAGCTTTATGGTAAATACATTCCATTTTACATTAGAATGTATTTCTTAGTCTTTGTTTTCTTCCCAAACCAACTTTGGTACCACTGTTAAAAGTTTATAGGAAGTAGTTGCATAATATGCCTATAAAGCACCTCTCTTTTTTTTTTTTTTTTTTTGTGTGTGTGTCTGTGTGAGTTGTTTATATTGCATAAAGCAGGGAAGCATGACTGGAATTACTGGTTTCTTTTCTTAAAAAAAAAAACAAACCCAAATCAACAAACCACCCACTAAACTATTAATATAACTTTGATTCTGATATTTAATTACAACCAGTGTGTTTTCCCTGAAATGTTAAGAGCTGCTCAGAAAGCTTGACTTGCATACTGGTACAGTGATACAGTGTAATTTTTATGGAGTTACTCACTGAAAAGATTATGAGTCCTGAGATAGGGGAGCTATAAAAAGAGTAATAAAACTATGCTATCCCTTTGTCAAGTAACCCAGCTTTACTTGCTACCCTGACTAGGTTTCTCAAGACTTTCTGGATCTCTGTACAGATGTTGTACAGCTGGGAGATAATTTATGTTGTTTTTTTAAAGATTGTGAGCCAAAAAAGATACTAGAAGTCTCCACAAGCCACAAATCCAAAACCACTGGAATGAAAGAATAAGATTGTTTGTTAAGCTTTTAGAAAAACAACCTGCCATATGGTGTACTACAGGTTAGCAAAAGACAAACAGAACCAATGAATTCATGGTCACACTCCTGTTTTACTAAGCCAGGTTTATCTTATGAACCCTACAGGCTAGTCTGATACCAGCATGGAACTATGGGTTCTTCAGTATGAGTTTTTAATGATGTGCCTTGAGTTTACAAAACAGTCTGTCTGCTCAGCTGAGCAACTACAGACATAAAATTCAAGTTCTTGAACCAGCGGCAAAAGTTATTCCTTGTAATATTAGTGACTTAAAGAGGAACCTGAGTAGTGCAGTACTTCTGTGCACTATATGATCTCTGTATCCCTTAGGTGGGATAAAATGCTGCTTTCTCTCTTGACTGTAGAATATGTTAAGTCTGCCCAATGTCACCTAAAGAGTTGCTGCCCCAGCATGTTCTGTCCTGGCACTTCATGACTCAGTTCCCTTGCTTGTGCTGGTGTTAATGCTTTTATGTGTGACCCTGTGATGAACTCTTTCAGAGGGATAAAGCAATAGAAAAGGAATCAGTTTTAGTATGATTTGTTTGCTGATAGCTGAGTCCCATCAACAACCTTTCTGCAAGGTTAGGTAAGAGCAAGCAGCAGAAGAATGGAAAGTGAAAGACATGATCAGTTGACAAGGCACAGGAGAGCTGGAACGCTTGTGATAGTGAGCTGTCACATGAACTTAGCTTTAATATTAGTCTGTGCTCTAATTGAAGTGCCTCAGTTTAGTGCCTAAAAATAGGTGTGATAAATTCAGGACAAATTGTCTTTAATTATTAGCAATGCTTATTTTCAAAATTGCCATGCCCCCTAGGTGTTAGTTGCCATACTGTTTGCTTGCAGCCCTGCTTTTGTATAGAGTCTTATGATATCTTAGAATACTACTTTAATATGTAATATTTGGGTTATAGAATCATAGAATGATAAGGTTGGAAGGAACCTCAAGGATCATCTAGTTCCAACCCCCTGCCGTAGGCAGGGACACCTCCCACTAGTACAGGTCACTCAAGGCCTCCTCCAACCTGGCTTTGAACACCTCCAGGGAGGGAGCAGCCACAACCTCCCTGGGCAACCTGTGCCAGTGTCTCACCACCTCCACTGGAAAGAACTTCCTCCTAACATCCAGTCTAAATCTCCCCTCTGCCACTTTAAAATCCATTGCCTCTTGTCCTGTCATTACAAGACCTTGTCAATAGTCCCTCCCCAGCCTTCCTGTAGGCCCCCTTCAGATGTTGGAAGGCTGATAGTTTAATAACTCTTATAAAGTGTTCTATTTTAGGCTCTTGTGATTTATTTATTCTTATTAAGCTGAGTGTGGGAGGAAATATCTTCACTCTTCTGCAAACACCACAAAGGCAACTTCGAGATGTCTGAATGTCCTGTGTGTCTGAAAGCTTGTTTTCTTCCATATAGACTAATCTATTCAATAAGAGATATTTTCTCTTCCTGCAAACTTTGCATTTAAAACAAAATAAAACAACTCCATGGATGGCATTAGTTGGTAGAGTTCCCCTGCTCTTAGCAGTGACTGAGCACCTGAGGTCTGTACTCTGGACTGAAAAATGTAAATCATAGTAGAATAATGATGGGGAGGTGGAGTAGAGAAAAGGGAAAAAAGCCTCATTGTTGCCACCGTGTGGAGATTAATGGTAGCAACGAGAGTAGTTGTGCAAACACGAGTCTGGGTTCTCATAGCGCGACTCTGATTTTCGTGTCAATCCTGAAGTGCAGCTGTGATGGGAGATGTGTGGATTCGAATTCTGGCTGTGGTGCTGCCTGTTTATGCTGGAGTATTTCTCCTGGCATGAGAGGATGTGTGCTAGCTGAGCTTTCCTAGTCATTAGAGGTATGGATGTATGCTGTCTCTCCCAAATAATTTGAAGCAAGTTATTAGCTTCCCCTTTATGCAGTTCCAGAACCTGCTTGTGTGGCACCTTCACTGCTGGGTTAGGTCATGACCTCTTCAGTCCCTTAAACTTAAAAGAACGAATGGAGGTTTTAAGTAGTCTGCAAGCTGTTTTGAGGTGTTCACATGGGTCTTTTTTGAATCTTAAGACTGGGGTTCTGTTTGATCCATAACAAAGAAAGGGGGGGCAAGTATTTCTGTTAAAAAGCATGTATTTTCCTGTTTGCATTTTAGCGTCAGTCATGCTTAGCGTGGTCTAAGATGCGTGTAAAGGCAGATCCTGTTACAAGGGTGTTTTGCTTTAATGAGAGGGAGCTACACCAGGCCCTTAGGAATTGTGGTTTAGCACAGCTATTAACGACATGAGCACACTATCTTTTCACAAGAAACAGGCATTTTTACTACCTTGATAGAAGAGGTACAAAATATGTTGGAAAATAAGCTCTTATCAGTAGCGTAACACAAAGGAAAGGCATAGTAAAAAAGAAATATTAAAGAAACAATCCTAAGCTAGTATCTTTTCACACAAATAAACTGCACTTAATGTCTCTGAGAATCCATGATATACAAGATGAAGTTGTGTAAAATCAAATGACATTTTTCTGTTTTCACTTTGGATAGAACCTTGACTAGAGGGGAAACAGATCTGGCTTTCCTGGGGCTCCAAAAGAGCTCCAGTCTTTCCTTTAGCCAGCATTTGTCTGCCTACTCAGTCACCAGGCGGTGCCATGCTGGTGCTGTGGCCAGCAGAGAGCTCCTGTTTCCGAGGCTGCCACCTCAGCCTGGTACTGAGCTGCAGTGAGGATGTGTGGGCTTTGAGCAAGCGCTGCTTCTGCTACCTTTGGGTTTCTTATTCCTTAAACACTGTTTTTTCTGTATTACTTATTTGTGGTGAAGGAGCAGAATCTTTCAGGTGTTTGTGAATTAGTGAAGAAACAATCCGTGTGCCTTAATCTGGGCACATGGACTGGTAATTTACAGTTATTTATGTGCATTGTTTTCTCTTTTTAAAGGGTTGTTTTGATGTTGTCTATTTCATTACTGAGAGCCTAAATTTTTTTTCTCAAATCCTTAGAGTTTAGAAAGCCCAGCACTTCAGCAGATTTCATTTACTGTCAGACGAGGGGAATTACTGGCTGTGATTGGTCCTGTAGGAGCTGGAAAAGTAAGTCTTAATGTTTGCTCCATTCTGTGGTGGTTTTATGAGTCTGTTAAAATGTGACTAGAGATTTGAAAATGTGCATTTCAGTTCTGTGTGTTATAACACAATTCACATCAAGATACTGGCATTTAAGAAAGGCAGATGTCCCTCTGGGTGTGGGCAGGACACATTTCAGAGTTTAACTGTACTTTGTACATTGCTTCTAGGCTGCATGTTAGGGTTGCTGTTTTACTGTTAGCAGTGGTTTGAGTGGCAGGGTAAAATAGGTCATTGTGCCAGTAAACAGTGCTTAATCTCTCTGATGTCTTTAATGCAGTCAAACATCTCAATTCTTATTTTGTTTTTTTAAATCTTTTCCAGTCTTCGCTCTTAAGTGCTGTGCTTGGTGAGCTGCCTAAAGATAAAGGTTTGATAAACGTCACTGGAAGAATTGCCTATGTTTCTCAACAGCCTTGGGTGTTTTCTGGTACAGTAAGAAGTAATATACTCTTTGACAAGGAATATGAGAAAGAAAAATACGAGAAAGTTTTGAAAGTCTGTGCTCTTAAAAAGGTATGGTTTTCTCTTTGTGTTTTATTTTCACAGTCTTCGTTTTTATCTTAGTCTTCTTTCAGACATGGGGTACAGGCTGAAATATATAACAAACAGGGTTGACTGTGAGCTAAATCCTGTCACTTGCCAGAAATACATGTAATGGATTTTGACATCCGTATGGGAGCACATCCTTGTAATTCCTAAAGCTTCCACTAGAGGGAGGCGAAGCACAGACAAATTAGGAGAAAGCTATTCCCAAATACTTAATTTCATAATTACATTTAGCCCTTTTCACTGATATAGTAGGTGTGTGTGTAAACGCCATAGGAGGTGGAAAACAAATAATCAGGATAGAGCTATTTGTGACCTCCATTTTGTAAATATCCTATATGCTTTTAAAAAACCCATAAATGTCATATATATGTATTATGTGTTATGCATTACTAATGACTATCAAAAGAACTGTAGTACTGTGTATTGGAGAACTCGCTGAGCCCAAGTAGTTTCATGAAAAAAAAAGCATTTTTGAAAGGTCTGTGTGCAAAGGAGTTTGTGACATGAGAGATAGAAGAGGATTAAACCAGATTTGTCAAGAAACAGTCATTTTGCTTGGCAGCTAAAAAGGTTTTATGCAGCACGTTACGATATTCCTGTCAGCAGAGACACACGTGAAAAGTAGATGGTTATTGCGATGAAAATTGTATTGCAAAGGTTTTTACACATGGTAGATAGAGTGTTAATATCTTCTGCTGATATTCAGTCATGCTGTTGCCTAAATGTCAGGTTTTAGTGACTTTAAAAGATGGCAAACTGCAATGGAAAAAAAAAAAACAAACCCAAAAAAAAAAAAAACCCCAAAACCCCACCACTTCATATTTAACTGTAAACTTGCTTTCATAGTTTTCTTTCAAATTTATGTATCTTATGAAAGCTGTGAATAAACTTTCAGAATATGTTTTATATCTTAATATAAACCTTGTCTGTTTCCTGAATAGGAAATACAATTGTATGACATGAAACACTGCAATTTTGTTCTCCTCTTACTTATAGTCCCAAGCCCCATAAATTAACCCAATTTATGTGATGAATGTTGTGGTTATTTGTCTTGGTCACATTAGACTAAGAATAAAAGTAATACAATTCTTAGAGTCATTGACAAGTGGAAGATAATTTACTGATAATAGTTCAATTTTATTTTTTGTGACAGCATATTTTATTCTAGTAAAAAATAATTGATTTCCTGTTGCATTTCCTACTTTTTGTTTTCTGAATCACCAGCAAATACTACTTATAACACTAAAAATTTTGTTCTAGTAAAAAAGAATTGATTTCCTATTACACTTCCTACTTTTTGTTTTCTAAATCACAGGCAAATATTACTATATAACACTAAGAACAGCAGAGCACTTCTCTCTGTCAAAGCTGTAAGAAATGTGAATTTTAAGATCTCACCTGGTTTGTTTTGGCTTTCTTTGTATTTTCAGGAAAAAAATCATAAAGTAACTGCAGGTATTTTCTGTAGTATGAATCCTTGTATTTTAAGTTGAGATTAGTGAATACTTTTCAGCTTGTCCATTAAGACAATGTTCTTTTTGGAGCAACTTTGTTGATATTTGAAGTTAAAATAATTAAAAACAAAAAACAAAAACAAAAAAGTCTTGCTATCTGTTTTTTTCACATTAACAGGACTTAGAATTATTAGCAGATGGTGACCTAACAGTAATAGGAGATCGTGGAGCTACGCTGAGCGGAGGACAGAAGGCCCGCGTAAATCTGGCCAGGCGAGTAGTTTTTTGCTGTTACTAGAATTTGCAAATTGTCAGACTTCAGTGAGAGCAGCCCTGAGGATAGGGACTTGGGGTGCTGGTGGATGAGAA
>VWYK01088572.1:0-11315 GCA_013399775.1 Semnornis frantzii
CTCAGACCATGTGCTCTGCCTCAGTGCTCTGATTGGACAAAGTGTTCTGCTCTGCCTTGTGCTTCAGACCAGCTTAGCCCTAATGTTTTGGGTTTGAACTAACTGGAAACTAAAGTGCCTCGAGTTTACCAGGAGAAGGCATAAAGTGCCTCACGACGTGGTGAGAAGTGCCACCGACATTGTGCTCTCTGCATATCTGCAAGAGATCCNTCCTGCACCTCTGCAAACCTCTGTGCCAAGAGGAACCAGGATGAGGCCAGAGACTGTCTGCCTCTTTCTCAGTACCCTGCTAGAGCCTGGGAAGATCTAGAAGCCTCTCAACAGCTGTTAAGATGATGAGGAGTTCCAACACTGCTGCAAAGGAGCAAGGGGCTATCTTGAAATTCCTACTTCACCACCATGAGTAGTGGAGACTTTCTCTTGGGTTCCAGACTGCTTTTTATTTGCAAATGGGGCAAAGCCATTTTGTGGCTAAACCTTTCCAATTTTCTGATTCTCCTAAATGAATGAAATCACAATAAACATCCTTGTGAAGATTTTTTCTGACTGAATTACAGCACAAATTTAACTAGTTTGTATATAGTTTGTGGGTGGGGCTTTTTGGAAATAACTACTTATTTTATAATTCCTGCCTTGTTAGTTGCCCCAACTAAATCACAACTCATCACACTCATCTGAGTAGCTGCATTTCTTGCCATATTGAGACTTCCTGCAATTCAGAAGAGTTTATTATCACTTCTTATCTGTCCCCTGTGTCAGGGGAGACCTTATTGCTCTCTGAAGACCTGAAAAGAAGTTGTAGCCAGGTGGAGGTTGGTCTCTTCTCCCAGGCACCCAATGACAGAACAAGAGGACACAGTCTCAAGCTGTTCCAGGGCAAGTTTAGGCTGGGTGTTAGGAAGAAGTTTTTCACAGAAAGAGTGATTGGCATTGGAATGGGCTGCTCAGGGAGGTGGAGTCACAATCCCTGGAGGTATTTAAAAGGAGACTGGATGAGGCACTTAGTGCTATGGTTTAGTTAATTAAAAAGTGTTAGGTTGGATTTGATGATCTTGAAGATCTTTTCCACCCTGGTTAATTCTATTATTCTGTGATCAATTCTCTGTTGCAGTAACCCCTCTTTACCTAAGTTTTTATATTTCCTGTGAGGTAGTAATAATTTCTACTTTTTTTTACCAACTGGATGCTCTTCACCCAGCAGATGACTGGATTTGATTAGATGTGTAAAATACAGTGTAAGAGCACTGTCAACATAACACTGTTCTGAATTCTGATTCAACTTTCAATGTCTCTCTTTTGCATATTGTAATATCTATTGATTTTTTTTTTAAACAGGAACAGTTATTGTGAAAAACCAAACCCCAATCTAAAGTTGCAGCAAGAAGCAGTTTCAATGAAAACAAGATTCCAGTGAGAAGATTTCAGCATGCAGAAACTAAATGGCTCTTTAGTTTGCATTGTGTACTTTGTGTAAAATTGTGCTTCACTTTGGATTGCATATTTGAACATTTTGTTACTGAGATGGGAATGCAAGGGGATTTTCTTCTGAATAATACTTTTAGTATTCTCTTTTCTGTACAAATATTTTTTGCTAATGACTCTGTTATCAGCAGAAATTGGCTAGAAACTTGCACTGGCAGTATTTTCAGTGTTGTGTGGGTTTACAAAGGTACATATTTGAGTAACCAGCAATGTTTGCCCTGTTCAACCTGTTGCTTTTGTTTATTTGTAAGTGATGCTAAGGTTTGGGGTCTTTTAAAATAAACAATTCAAAGATTATATCTAAAGTATTTTGAAGTGCTTACTGATACTATGATTATTAAAACAGCATCAGAGGACACAGACACAGTAGTGATAGAAAATGGCTTGGGTTGGAAGGGACCCTAAAGATCAGTTAATTCTGACCCTCCCTACTGTAGGCAGGAAGATCTTTCACTAGGTCAGGTAAAATCCTGATCCAACCTGACCTTGAACTCTTCAAGGGATGAGGCATCCACTGTTGCTTTGGGTAACCTGTCGCAGTGGCTGAGCACCCTCATTGTAAAAAATGTCTTCCTCACATCATATAAGTCTGCTCTCTTTCACTTTAGAACTGTAACCACTTGTCCTGTCTTTAAAGGCTTTAAAGCCTTTCTCTGTCTCATAAGCCCCCTTTGTATATTGCAAGTCTGCAATAAGGACTGATTGGAGTCTTCTCCAGGACAAACAATGCAAACTCTCAGCTTTTTTGTCATAGGAAAGGTTTTCCAGCACTCTCATCTTTGCAGACTGGTCTTACAGGGCTGTGTCTGTCTTGCACTGGGAACCCTGGAACTGGGTGCATATGCCAGAGATCTTAAAGAGAGCAGAGCCAAGGGGGGTGAATTGATTTTTTTGACCTGTCTGAAATACTTCACATGCTAACCTTCATGGGGATGCTTCACAGCATAACTGCAGGATGTGATATAGGACTGTGAGCCACTCAACAGCCAGCAATATCAGGGAGGTCACCAAAATTTGTCCCCACTGCTAATACTTCAGATACAACAAAGCACTGTATGTAATGTAGAACTGCACATTAATGCTCAGTAAAATAATAACAGTATCTTACCTTTACATTAGTGCAAGAGGCACTTCAGTATTTCGTACTTCTAGATAAACTATTTTATACTTGTCATGATGTAATAGTTTTGAGAAATTCTGAGTTTATCAATTTCTTCTAAACAATACTTCTTGCAGGCATAAATGCTGATTTTGACACAATGTTGGGAGTTTGAAGGGACCTCCAGAGATCATGGAGTCAAATCACCCTGCCAAAGCAGGATCACCTAGGGCAGACTGCACAAGAACATAGCTGGGGTTTGAAAGCCTCTGGAGAAGGAGGCTACACAACTTCTCTGGGCAACCTGTTCCAGTGCTCTGTCCCCTCACTGTAAAGGAGTGTCTCCATGTGTCGAGGTAGAAGCTCCTGTGTTCTAGCTTGTACCCATTGTTCCTTGTCCTATCACTGGGCACCACTGAAAAGAGCCTGGCACCTTCATCTTGACACCCACTCCTCAGATACTTACAGATGTTGATAAGATCCCCTTTGTCTTCTCCAGACTAAACAACCTCAGGTCTTTCAGTTTCCCTTCACAGGGGAGATGTTCCAGTCCCACAATCATNGGGTCTTTCAGTTTCCCTTCACAGGAGAGATGTTTCAGTCCCACAATCATCCTTGTAGCTCTGTGTTGGACTCTGCAGCAGATACCTGTCTAGAATTGGGGAGCCCAAAACTGGACACTCATGCTGTTTTGTACCAAAATTTAATAATATATATATGTGTATATTTTGGTAAATCATTCACTTTTGTAATTTCTAACTATTGCTAACACATATCTCATCTTTGTTAGGGGCCATATGCTTGTACACATACTCTAGAGTTTTTTGCAGGAAACATCAGGCAGAACTTAAAGGCTATTTGCTCCAGACAGAAAAGTTAGCTTACCAGTAGATGAAATAGTTCTATTCCATAAGTAACTTTTTGAGAATGGGAAATTTGGTTTTTTCCTTTTACTTAATTTAAAAGTGATGCTATGAGAAGAGCCACAGATTTGTTGGGAAAAGGTTTTTTTTGTTTCATTCATCTGGCTATTGGTTGAAAACAAACCAGCAAAATAAAATAATCTGTGTTTATGCTCAGAAAAAGCCAATCTTTCTAAGAATGAGATCAAAAAGGAATACTGCCATTTTGAGAAATGACCTGTTTCTGATGTTCAGAAAGAAAAACTGTTATTTTGGTAAATGTCAGGTTAAAGGAGTCTTCAGGAGTCTGAGCAGGCAATGAACGCACTTCAGATTGGAAGGTTCATCTTAATGCCTCCACTGCTGGGTGGAGGTTAATGACATGCAATGGCCATATGAAATACTGTTTTTACTAGTGTTTTGTGCTGAAAGGAGAGTGCAACTATCATAGAATGGTCCAGGCAGCAAGGAACCTCTAGAGGTCATCTGGCCTGGCTCCCCTGCAGTCTGCAGGGACATCCCCACTAGACCAGGTCATCCAGGGCCCCGTCAAGCCTCACCTTGAGTGTCTCCAGGGAAGGGGCCTCGACCACCACCCTGAGCAACCTGTTCCACTGCTCCATCACCCTCATAGTAAAGAACTTGTTCCTAACATCCAATCTAAATCTGCTCTTCTAAAGCTTGAACCCATTGCCCCTTGTCCTGTCACTGCAGGCCTTTGTAAACGGCTTCTCTCCATCCTTCTTGTAGGCCTCCTTCAGGTACTGGCAGGCTACTATTAGGTCCCCCTGGAGCCTCCTCCTCTCCAGACTGAACAACCCCAGCTCCCTCAGCACATCCTCATAGCAGAGGTGCATTGTCCTCCATGTGCCTCAGCATGGCATCCAGGAGGATCTGTTCCATGATCTTCCCAGGCACAGAGATGAGCCTCACAGGTTGGTAGTTCCCAGGGTCCTCCTTTCTACCCTTTTAAAAAGATGGATGTAATGTTTCCTTTCTTCCAGTCCCTGGGGACTTCACCTGATTGCCAGGAGTGTGCTTTGCAAACTGCATCATTGAGTTCCTTCAGGACGCTGGGATGTATTTCATCAGGTCCCATGGATTTGTGGATCTTCAGGTTCCTCAACTGATCACACACCCTGTCTTCACTTACAGAGGGGAGGGACTTTGTCACCCTAGTTTCCAACTTGTAGGCCAACCACTAGAGCCATGAGGAGAGGGGTTGCCAGTGAAGGTGGAGGCAAAAAAGTTGTTAAAAGTCTCTGCCTTCTCCCCATCTGCTGACACTATTTCCCTGCTTTTGCTCATCAAGAGGGGGTTTGCTTTCTTTAACCTTCCTTTTCTGGGTAATGTACCTGTAAAAGCCTTTCTTGTTTTTCTTAGCATTCCTTGCCACAGTTCCAACTGTGCCTTGGCCTTTCTGACCTCATCCCTACACACCCGAGCAACATCCCTATGCTCTTCCCAGGACACCAGCCCCTTTTCCCATTTCCTGTGTAGCCCCATCTTGCCCTTTAGTTTGACTGGCAGGCCACAGCTCAGCCATGGTGGCCTCTTGCCCTCCTTGCCTGACTTCTTACATGTGGGGACCGAGACCTGTTGCACTCTATAAAAAGCATCCTTAAAGACCTTCCAGCTTGGCTTTGCTCCCTTGTCCCTGAAGGCTGCTTCCCATGGGGTCTCATTAATGCCTTGAAAAGCTGAAAGTTTGCTTGCTTAAATTTAGAGTCCTAACTGTGGACTGCACTAAGGCATGGTTGCTGCAGCCCAGGCTGCCTTCAGCTTTGACATCCCTGATGGTTTCACTTGTGTTTGTGACCAACAGGTCTAACAATGCTTCCCCTTGTGTAGGGCTGTTAATTTCTTGTCTCAAGAAGGTAGTGTCCGGGCACTCTAGGGGCCTCCTGGGTTGCCTGCAGCCAGCTGTGCTGCTTTTCCAACAGATGTCAGAGTGGTTAAAATCCTCTAGAAGGATGAGAGTCTTTGATTGTGCTGCCTACACAAGCTGGAGCAAGAAGGCTTCATCAATAGTCTCTGCTTGACCTGGTGGCCTGTAGTAGACTCCTATTACAAGGTTCCCCTTGTTGTCCCCGTCCCTAATTCCTACCCATAAGCTTTCAACCTGCTCATGGCTATTCTTTAGCAACAGTTCTTTACACTCTAAACACTTCTTTGCATAAAGGGCAACACCTCCACCCCTTCTTCGGCTCCTGTCCCTTCTGAACACCTTGTGGCCATCAATAGCTGCACTCCAGTTGTAGGAGTCATCCCACCATGTTTCTGTGATTACCACTATGTTGTAGCTTTTCTGTATCAGGATAGCTTCCAAGTCCTCCTGTTTGTTGCCCATGGTGCATGCATTGGTGTAAAGACACCTCAGCTGGGCTGCCAGCCGTGTCACCTTCTTAGAGCAGCAATCCTTAGGTTCATCACTAGTGCACCTATTTTTAACCCACTCCCCCTTCAAGCCTAGTTTAACCTTCTTTCAACAAGCCCTGCCAATTCATGCACCAGGATCTTCTCCCCACTCAAATGTATTCCATCTGTTGCTAACAGATCTGGTGCCATATAAAGCTCCCCGAGATCAAAAACCCCAAAATTCTCACGATACACCTAAGGGAGGTGAATTTTCACCCAAAGACAAACTGCTACATATATGAAAGAACTTGTGGAAATATCTCTCGTTTAGTTGTTACAATATAAAATCATATTGAGCTGCAACCCATTTAGAATAGTACTTGTTACCAAAGCAGCACCGAGAGTATTTGTAATGATGCCATAGAATCACAGAATGGTAAGGTTGGAAGGGACCTCAAGGATCATTCGGTTCCAAGCCCCTGCCATAGGCAGGGACACCTCCCACTAGCACAGGTCACTCAAGGCCTCATCCAACCTGGTCTTGAACACCTCCAGGGAGGGAGCAGCCACAACCTCCCTGGGCAACCTGTGCCAGTGTCTCACCACCCTCACTGCAAACAACTTCCTCCTAACATCCAGTCTAAATCTCCCCTCTGCCAGTTTATAACCCATTGTCCCTTGTCCTGTCATTACAAGACCTTGTCAATAGTCCCTCCCCAGCCTTCCTGTAGCCCCCTTCAGATACTGGAAGGCTACTCTAAGGTCTCCTGGAAGCCTTCCCTTCTCCAGGCTGCAGACCCCCAACTCTCTCAGCCTGTCCTCTTATCAGAGCTGCTGCAGCCCTCTGATCATCTTCATGTCCCTCCTCTGTACCCACTCCAACAGTTCCATGTCCTTCCTGTGCTGGGGGCTCCAGAACTGTACACAGTACAGTCCTGCAGAAGATCTGCTCACTTCTACTGAGAAGTAGGCTGGCCAAATAAGCTGTGCATATTCTGGCACTTGTGCCATTTGGCAGTGATGTGACTGACCTGTGAGCAGGCAGCACGCCATCTGAACAGATGGGCATGGCTACAGCTACCCAAGGATATTTTCATTCTCTGTGTAGCAGATGTGGATGCCTATTAAGTGTTGCTTCCAGCTGTGAGAATCAAAACATGAGTTTGCCTTGACCCTCTTTTTTTTTTTATTTTCTTTTTTTCTCCCAGAGTTGATCATATATGGCACTACTAACCCAACTCCAAACTTTTGACATGGAATATCATGAAATACTGGGAGGAGAGGGCAGGGACTTCAAGATAGTTTCCTGTACTGTTAGTATTTAGTCCTTCAGGAATTTAAACTTTATATATATATATTTTTTTTAATAGACATTATGTCAATAACACTTGACAGAGAAGAACAGAACTAAAAGCATGCCCTCTGTATCTGACTTTGTCTAATGAGCAAGTTGTACCCACAGTGCCTGTGAATGTTGGACTTGCAGCACAACATTGACAAAATACTTCCTTTCTGGATGAGAATTTATTGCAGTCATTAATGATCAAAGCCCACAGAGGACAACCAAAGCAGGCTCTATCACTCTATAAGTAACAGGATATTTGAATCTCACTATTAACTGTATTCTTTTACTTGAACTAATAGATCAATAGGAAAAACAAGCAGTTTTTCTCAGAATCCTTTTTAATTCACCATAGGGACAAAACAGATTAGCGATTTTCAGATGGTAGTTTCTTGAATACCACATAAATTTTAGCTCTCCAGAAAACAAAACTTCCAGATTATTTCAGATGCTCATATTCCAACAACCCCACCCTTTTTAGCCTGCTTTTATTAGTTAGTGCTATTGTGAAGTTGCTTTGAAATAATTTTGTGAGGAGTGTGATGAAATGGAACTATATCTAAATTGTGATGCTCTACAGCAATAAACCTCCTCTTTAAGCCTGGGGGGAGAGTGTTTGAGGGAACAGGATAGAGTGAAAATGTCTTGCTGTTTTGACGCAGCTTGTAGTGTTGTCAGGATACCTAATGTGTTGTCAACCTCTATTTTGAACTTGTGGAAGAAAGGGAAGCATTTCAGTCTTTTCAACATGCTGTTATTACCCAGCCTGGAAACAAACAATCTAAGGAAATTTTGCTTCTAGTATAGTTTTTGTTTATGATCTTCTGTTAGTTCTGAATAAAAAATGTGTAACCTGACTCAAACCTGGCACATATTTGTGAATTGGCCCTTAATACCTACACTCCTTGTCTCTAGGAGGTGTTTGCTCCCTAGGATACCACTCTCTAAGTCTAAATGAGTCCTGTAAGAATGTGAAAACCTGTCAGTTTACCTAATTCCTTCTGGACCAACTTAGTGGCTTTCTACAATGTTGTAACTAGATCAGTGGACAAGGGAAGACCAACAGATGTCATCTGTCTGAACTTTTGTAAAGCCTTTGGCACAGTCTCCCACAATGTCCTCGTCTGTAAACTGGAGAGATATGGATTTGATGAGTGGGCTGTCCAGTGGATAGGGAATTGATTGGATGGTTGAATCTAAAGGGTAGTGGTCAACAGCTCTGTGTCCAGACTGGAGATGAGTTACATGTGATATCCCTGAAGGGTCTGGATTGGGACTAGTGCTGTTCAATATCTTCATCAATGATATCAACAGTGAGATTGAGGCACCCTCAGCAAATTTGCAGATGATACCAAGCTGAGCGATGTGGTTGATAAGCCTGAAGGTCAGGATGCCATCCAGAGAGAACTGGGCTGGCTGGAGAGGGGTGGGGCTGAGAAGAATCTCATAGGGTTCAATAAGGCAAAGAGTAAGGTTCTGCACCCAGGTTGGGGCAATCCTAGGTATCAGTCCAGGCTGGGGGATGGGGGAATTGTGAGTAGCCCTGCAGAAAAGGCCTTGGAGGTGATGGTGGATGAGACGCTGGACATGACCCAACAGTGTGCACTTGCAGCCCAGAGAGCAAATAGCATTCTGGGCTGCATCAAAAAAACATTGCCAACAGATGGAGAGAGGTGATTCTACTCTGGTAAGACCTCACCTGGGGTACTGCATCCAGCTCTGGAACCCTCAACGCAGAAAGGACGTGGACCAGAGGAGGGCTGTGCAAATGATCAGAGACTGGAGCACCTCTGCTAGGAGGACAGGCTGAGGGAGCTGAAGTTGTTCATCCTGGAGAAGAGCAGGCTCTAGGGAGACATAATAGCAAACTCCCAGTGCCTGAAGAGGGCCTACAAGACGGATGGAGAGGGACTGTTTCCAAAAGCCTGCAGTGATAGGACAAGGGGCAATGGTTTGAAATGAGAGAAGAGTAGTTTTGCATTGAATGTTAGGAACAAGTTACTTTACCAACGCAGTGGTAGAACACTGGGACAGGTTACCCAGAGAGGTAGTTGAGGCCCCATCCCTGGAAATATTCAAGGTGAGGTTTGACAGGGCTCTGGGCAAGCTGGCTTGGTGGAGGGTGTTTCTGCTCACTTGCATTGTGTGAAACTTTAAAGAAAGGTTATTAATGAGTTATGAAGCTCCTGATACAATTATTTGTTCTTGATCGATCTCTCTGCATGTATTGTTTCCCTTTCCCACCAGTGTGTTGTATTCTTAGTTTGCCTGTGTTGGTTTGGGTTTTGTTTTCCAGTCAAATACTCCTAAAGCAAAACTTTCTTCTTTTTCTAAAGCAAAGTTTCTTATTGTAGGGGATTATGATATCCAACTTTGTCTTAGAGATGCTGAAGATTTACATTGCAGTTGAAACCATGGGGATCCAAACTATGATTTTGTTGTAAAATATAATCCATGATTTGCAAAATTTATGAACTCAGCATTTGGGACATACAAAGAGTCAGATGAAGTAAATATTTCATCAGTTTTAGAGGTGTAAATGAGATAAGGGAAAGAGGTTTGTTGTACAATGAATCTAGCAGCAAAAAGAAAAGGCTCTTGTGTTAGTCCATTATACAGTTTTGAAATATTCCTCCTATATTCATCCTGATTTAAGGGACTGAACTAACAGATTATGTTTCTTCTGTATATACATCTGTAGGATTGTGTCTGTGTCTTATCTTTATTAAAGGTTTTAGCCTTATGCACAATTTCACATGAATGCATTAAGTACCTAAAGGTTTTCTGAGAACAAATGGCTAACCAGAAAAAAGTATTTAGGAATGTCCTTGTGAGGTTGTGAATACAAAGGGGTAAATTAATCTGTTATCAGGCATCGAAAAACATCCACACAGGAACACCACTGGGACAAAAAGCCTTTGGGAAAAGGGCTTCATAAAGAGCAAGCAGTTTAATATTTTGTGGTTATTCCTCTCTGAGACCAGGTCTGCATGCAGACCGTCGAGATGTGAAGCCAATACGTGCAAAGTAAATTGCATTGAAGTCTGGAGGCACTCACGAGAAACAAGCAGCATTACTTTAAAGCAGTTTAATCTTTTCATTCTCATAAGTATACAAGCCTTGTGCCTTGGATAGTTGGGGAAGTGTCTGTGACTGCTCCGAGTTACCGTATCTAAAGATATTTTGCTCTGAGTAAAATATCTAAAGGTATTTTCAGAGTGTGTGCAGAGGGATGAGAAAACTTGAAAAAATAATAACAAAAGTGAAGGGCCTCTTGTTTTAGAGCAGCTGAGAAAAGTACTACTTGAAACAAGCATTAAGTGATTCATATTTTAGAAATATCAATCCTGAGAAAAGTGAGATTGAAACAGAATGGGCTTGCTTTAAAAAATAGTGATAAGAAGTATTCTGCAGCTTCAGAATTCTATCAAAGTTATTAGGAAACAGTCAAAACCCTCAAATTGTCCTGCCAGTAGTTATAAGACTACCACTGCCTGCCAATTGTAGCTGTACTTTAAAAACTGAAAGATTTCAATCAAGCTGTTTATTTCAGTGTGTTTATTTTCAGAACGCGGTAAGATTATCCTGTGGCATTTATAAACAGATGTCCTCTTTATCACTGTGCCTGAAATGAAGTCACAAAATCTTTCTCAGAAGTAAAAAAAAAAAAACCAGCTAAATTATAACTTAGACGGATGAAGAAAATGTGTTAGCAGGACAATAGGTTTCACATTCAATTTTATCAGAGAAAATTAATTTTTATCAGAAATTTTCTAGTTTATATGAAACGTTCTGAGTTTCAGCTGGAAATTTTAAATGGATGTATTTTGGTTTGCGTGCAGTTTTTAATAGGAAATTTTCAAGTGTGAATTCATTTTTTCCCCCAACAGAAACTGATGTTTCCTATAGGAAAAGGAAGTGGAAAAAAACCTCACAAACTGAAACCAAATGCAGCATCCTTTCCAACCAGAGGTCTTATTAACAGGATTAAAGCAACCAACATGATTATTCAATATTTCACTGCTATTTATTTATTTATCTACCTATCTATCTATCTACCTATCTATCTATCTATATCTATCTATCTATCTATCTATCTATCTATCTATCTATCTATCTATCTATCTATCTA
>VWYK01088573.1:0-16460 GCA_013399775.1 Semnornis frantzii
AGCCTCAAACCAGCACAGAAGGTAAGTGCAATATGTGCACTTTCTGTCATTGCTAAATAATGGAACCAAGGAGAGATATTTTCCAGCCATAACCAGTTTCTTTGAATTCAGCCAAGTGCAACCCATGACTGAAAGCAACATCCTTGGAAACACAGCTTCTGCCAGGGCATACATGGATCTTTTAAACAGCAAGGAACAGCAGCATAACTTGCTTTAGAGAGGAGAGCAGCTCAGAGGCTCACACTGGTGGAGAGCACGTAGCCCATGAGTGCCCAAAGGTGTGTGGAAGTGTTTTAACACCCAGAAATCCCACGACAAATGTAAGTGCTTGCATAAGCCTCACTCAGGCTGCCAAGGACTTGGAATTCAGTCTCAGCAGAGGCTATACAGTTCAGCAGAGGCTATACAGTTCCTTCAGTCACCAGACACACCCCTTTGGAAGATGCTAAAATGAAGTCAGATCAATCATGTTTCATTTATGAGATTTGATGGGTTGACAGGCCAAGGCCTCACAACCTGAGGGCAATGGCCTCCATATACAAAGTAAAATATCTGAACTCATTCCTTGCTGGAGCAGACAGCATCAGTTATATCATGTCATCATGCAGACCATCAAATTAAATTACTTGGAAGGATCGATACTGGTAAAAGTTACCAGGAGAGAGGCAGACAGGTGGCTCACACTGGAAAAGGCAGACTCTTCATCAAGACTCTGATTTGTGCTCATAATGCCTTGGTTGTTTCTTTAGAGCTGCCTTTTCAAAGACTCACAGTCCTGCCTGCGTAGACATACATGCCTGTAGGTGAGTTTAGAAGGCATGAAGCAATAGTCCAGCTCCTGCCTGTGAGAAATGTAATACCACTGCTGTTGTTTCACTGGTACAAACTACACCCTACATTTAATTCTAACATCCAGGCTTTCATTGTGTTTGCTACAAGTGAGTCTCACGGCACATCACAGCAACAAGTTTGGTCTCTTTCTTTGAACCAGCCATGGAAGAGCCAGGCAACATCCCTGGCCGGAGCTACCAGCACTGGAATGTGCTTCCATGTATCCTGGGTGTTACACCATAACCCAGTGACTCCAAGGACTTTTTGATCAAACTGAAGGAAAGTATCTGGCAGCAGATATGGATGACTTTCTGATAAGTACTCCCTCCCTGCCTTTTGAAATACATATGCTGCTGATAGCTCAGCTGTCAAGTTGCATTGGAAAAGTGCGAGGAATTTTTGCTCTGCCATCTCTTGTTTCTAGCCTAACTGCTAGTTCAGTACTGCCATGAACTTCTACCTTCTTGCATGCAATGTTTTCCTATCCAAAGCAGAAAAAGCATGAGGAAAAAAAAACCTCATCCTAGAAGGAAATCAGCATCTGGCAGCCTAATAACCCATTCTCTGCATCGCGTGCAGGGTGGTGTAATTAAAACCATAAAATATTCAGAATTGATTTCTGCATTTGGAAGTTATGCTTACAACATAACTAATGATGGCTGCTGCTGTCTGCCTGGGAGAGGAGTTCTGCTCTAAAAGGCTGCTTTCCCTAGAAAGCCTACTGGTCCCAGGGGAGATAAAGGTCAGAGAAGCCAGGCAACAGCCGCATCCAGCAGTTCCTTACCAGCTCAAGCAGTCACAGTTCAATGCTTCAAATTTTGAGATGTTCTGCAAAAGCCTTCCCTGAGCACATTGATGCCTTCACCCAAATGCCCACCCAAGCTGAGCAGCAAGTCCTGCAGCAGCATTGTGCCAAGGCATAGCAGTAACCTGCCCCTGCTCAACCACCCGACAGCAAATGAGTTCATCAGCAAAGCAAGAGGCATCCAGGCACTGGAAGATTAATGAGATGCACCCACAGATTCACAGCACTTGTTGTTGATGTCACCTCAACACAAGAAATAAGATTATGATCTCTATAGCCAGGATCATCCCTGCTGCACTGGACCTGCTGCAGAGCAACAGTTATCCCAATATATTACATGGGGGAAAAAAAAGCATTAACAAAACCCTGGACAGCCAGCCACTGCAAGAGTTCCCTTTAAAACTCAGTTTCTCCCACTATATTTCATGGTGAGAACCAGAAATTCTTCTGCCATGTGTAGCTAAGAAAGCAAATACAGCCTGAGGTCCACCCTGCAGCCAGCTCAGAGATGAAACAAAACTGTTCCCATAATTAACTAAAATTTGCTTTTTGTCCTTTAAATAAAAATCCCTTGTGTTGCAGAGAATATTGAATGACTCCCCTCGATTTACAGCTACGGTGTTTAGGAGATGCGAGAAATAATAATGACCTGCTTCTGAAATTTCTTGCTTTTGAAAGCCAAAAATGATCTGAATAAAAAATTCATTGATCAGTATTCTCCCACCATCTTTTGCCAATTAAGCCTGTAAGTTAATGTATCTTTTAAAATGCACCAGAGCTAAGACTCCGTGGGCTCAGCCTTGGCTGTTCACCTGTGAAAAATAAAATCTGCTACATTTTTATGCGATAATAATTATGTAACTTATTTTTGGAAGTAAATAATTCAGCAAGGATGAGATGCACAACGCAGAAGAATGGGTTGTGCTTGTGTTTTGCCTGCTGATAAGGGCTGGGTTTGCTGTCCCTTTGAGTGCCTGCAGCACCAGCATTAACCTCTGCAAGCGTCTTGAGAGAGAAATTTAAAAGAGCCCTCACAGCAAAGCTAAATTCTGCTGCCAGCTGACATTTGTTTCTTTTTATCTATACATTTGTCTAATTAAGAAGATAGAGTGCCATTTTAATTTTCATATAAACTCTTACCTTCAATGGGGATGCATTCTGCAAACCAAACAAGGATTTATTAAGATAATAAAGCAAGCACTTCATAAAAATTTAAATGCCTGCTACAAGCGCCTTTTTCAGGGAACTAAGAGACCAAGAGAATCTCGTAAACTGGGGGGAGGCATCTGCAGTAGTAAACAGCTTCAGCAAGCCCATGCCCAAGCACATATGCAAAGTCTATGTGTGCAAGGGGGGGAGCTCCCAGTAACTGAGGCCACTCGCCCCCTCCACAACACTGTGACTTCAGCAGGATTTTAGCTGAGTGCCAATTTTGAACCTTTTGAAGCAGAGGGTTAAAATGAATTGATTTGTTTACAGGGACCTTGGCTACAGGGGGGAAAGCATATTAGTTTCCCTCGCTTGTGCTGCATCGTCTGTTTATAACACAGTTAATCAAAGGAAGGGGAGATGAAGATCTTTTTTTGCCACTGTGGCAGGAAAGACCGTGAAGCTTTAATTGACCCCTCGAGAGAGAAAGTGAAAAGCTTGTGGAATGAGCTGAATTTGTAACACAAGGGCATGTTTCCCTTTCAGTTCTGCTCTGGATACTGAAAGAAAGGGTTGTGCTCCCAGCTCTCAGCTGTCCTGGGTGCAAGCTGCTTTACCACCTCCTTACCTGGACTGTTTCAGAAGCAATGCAGATATTAATACCTCAGGGTGATGACTCACAATAATCCCTTAAACCCCATAACTGAAAAAAAATGGCCACTGCTGACTAATGATTTTGGATGCTGGGGCATAATGAATTGAGTTATGCATAAAATGCCTGAGGATTTTAAAGTGATAGGTGGCTCTGACTCACTTTTCTGGGCTATGCAAGGTGTTCCCAAAGGCAACATGTCCTAGGTCAGCCAGACTAAATGGTCTTCAGGTCCTGAGACCAGGACTGCAAGGGACCAAGGATTCTGTCCTGTGGGCCATGTCCTCCATACCCTGCCAACAAGAGAGATGCCAAGATGGATTAAGCAGTCACAGCACTGCCTCAGGCTCCCAGCAGAGTAGGCAAAGAGGGACAGTGACTCTTGTAGCTGAAGTAAAATTTTGCAAAACAAAAGAGGTTGAGGGAAGGGACCATACTGGACACCTTTTTTTGAGAGGGGGCTAAAAATTCCATGCTCGGTGTTTAGAAAGGAACTTTCTTCTTCAGAAAGGGACCATTCAGAGGGAGGAAGAAAGGATTCTCAGAAATAGTCAAAATGTGATGAGAAGTTCCTGCAGAGAACTGGTGAAATACTATTGCACTCTCAGAAGATTCTAATAGGCTTTTACATGACAAACTGTTTCAGCTACCTCTGATCAGATTTTCCACCCTCCCATTTAGTTCTGGGAGAAAGAGACCAAGAGTCTGAAACCATGTGTTACAGCACAAGCCAGAAAAGGGCAAGCTTCCTACTCACTCCTCCTCTCTGGCCATGACCTACATCAAGATTGTACAAAACTGAGGACAGGCAGAGATTAGCTGACTGACCAGGTGATGAAAGATGTGCTTAGTGATAGTTTGTGACAGTAAGATTCAATAATGCTTGCCCTACATGAAATGTGCCATCTCATCTGGAAAGATGGACAGCAAGTTCCACTGGTGAGGGTTGCTGAGAATTACTGCAGTTTGTTCCCCATGCTGCATGTGAGCTCTGCATCTTCTTCCTTTCCTATCTCATGGTAAATCTGAAGCAGAGGGACAGCAGTTTCCTTTGTAGACCTGGTGGTCAGTAGGTTGCCACAAGCCCAAACCAATAATCAATGGTTTAACACATGGAATTTCCTGAAGCAGATAAGCCTATGGATTGCAAATGCTGTAATGCATAAAGTCTTAACCAAGAGAGCAGATTATCTGCTTGCAATTTGCATGATCACTCCCTAGATGTGAACACCTGTACACCAACAGTGAAAAGATCTTTTTTTCATATAACAGCAATAGCTTTTGTTACAACCAAAAGCTATTACTTCATCCTAGAAAAATCATTTTGCTCTTCTTATGCCACAGTAGCTCCAACAATGCTATCATAAATAATGAAGATACTCAAGCATGTGGCAAGAAAATCTAAACAACACTGTAGCTACTACTCACTTAAAATATTGTTAGATGAATTTCCTCTCTGCTGTAACAAACTTAGTATTTTCCCTCTTCTTCTCACAATCCAAAGCACAAATCCAGGCTGGGTGGTGAATGGCTGAGAGCAACCCTGAGGAAAAGGACATGGGGGTCTGGGGTGATGAAAAGCTCAACATGAGCCTGCAGTGTGCACATGCAGCCCAGNGGCTGAGAGAGTTGGGGCTCTGCAGCCTGGAGAAGAGAAAGCTTTGAGGAGACCTTAGAGTAGCCTTCCAGTATCTGAAGGGATCCTACAGGAAGGCTGGGGAGGGACTATTTACAAGGTCTTGCAATGACAGGACAAGGGGCAATGGGTTTAAACTGCAGGAGGGGAGATTTAGACTGGATGTTAGGAGGAAGTTGTTTGCAGTGAGGGTGGTGAGGCACTGGCACAGGTTTCCCAGGGAGGTTGTGGCTGCTCCCTCCCTGGAGGTGTTCAAGGCCAAGTTAGAGGAGGCCTTGAGTGACCTGTACTAGTGGGAGGTGTCCCTGCCTATGGCAGGGGGTTGGAACTAGATGATCCTTGAGGTCCCTTCCAACCTTACTATTCTATGATTCTGTGATTCTTAAACAACTGTGACACTCACAACCATGTTTCAAGAAAGTTCCCTGCAAGCCCCCAGCATTACACAAACTCATTAGTAGCTTTGATTATTTATCTGGCACACCTCCAGCTTGTCTGAGTGACTGCAAGACTGGCAGTGTGTGTGCTGATAAATATTGCTAGTGGTTAACGGAGCTCAAATGCAAAGCCAAGCCAAAGGGTAGGGGCTGGGAAAAGTAACCAGTTCACACAATGTCAGTGACCCCATGATGACCCAGTTGCAGTGGTATTTAATAGACTTCATGTCTAAGGGAAATAACCATAACCCAGCACTGTTCTTCTGTGGTTTTTTTCTTTTTAATGACTGCTAATCTTGTTTAAGATTAGAAAAAACATAGTTTACTTGAATTTTCTGGGTCCGCAGGGAGGTTTCATTTCTTCCTTTCCTTTCTGTGAGACACCAGATGCTAGACAGTATTAGGTGGAAGTCTGAACTAGAATGCAAAAGAACAGCCTTAAGAAGCATTTGCATTGCTTTAACAATGTTCCTGGATCCAGACATCCATATTTCAGTCCTCGTTTGAACCAGTTTGTTTTTTCTTTCACTGCAGCAGCATTAAGAATGTTGATGAAAGTGGGAAAAAACTGTTTTAGATATAATGACCCTCTAGAATCATTTATACTTACACTTATACTTGCACTTATTAATTTTGTGGGAATCAATTTGTTGAGAAGTGTTTCCTCTGACTTTCTAACTCAAATTGTCATCTAGAAATTCTTCACTGCTGTCCCAAAATGCAATTGATGAGTGTTGTCCCCAAAGGAAGCAACAGATGAATAAAAAACAGCTTTATTTTTAATTTATCCCATATCAGGTATGATCACAGAACTCCAGAGGTTGGAAGGAACCTCCCAGAGATCATCCAGTCCAATCTCCCTGCCAAGGCAGGATTCCCTAGGGTAGTTTGCACAGGAATGTATCCAGAAGGGTTTTGAAAGCCTCTCTGGGCAGCCTGTTCCAGGGCTCTGTCACCCTCACAGCAAAGAAATTTCTCCTCATGTTGAGGAGCTTGTACCTGCTACTTCCTGTCTTATTGCTGCTGACTAGAGAAAAGAGATTGGCCTCAGCCACTTGACACCCATGCCTCAGACATTTGTATACATTGATTAGAATTATCCTTTATGACCACTGAATGGAGGGGTTTTTATTCTGGTTTCCAAAGCTCAAGTCATCTGTATTAATGCCAAACACAGAGAATTCCTGTCTAAAAGACTTTAATCAGACACAGGGCAGAATGTGGGTTACTTTTGTATCAATAGCTCCTGATATGGTGATCTGCAAAGTGTCACAGCAGCCAGTCCTCCAACGGGATGAATTTTCCCTGAGTTATGCTAATAACTCAGACCATGTCTTGGGATGCAGGGCAGAGTAAGTAACCAACCCCAGGATTGACAGCATTCTCCTTTTCAAGCTCTTAAGATCTTTGGCTGACTTACATGAGGGTAAAAAAGGACATAAAGTGAAAAACCAAGAGGAATTTGGACTGAAAATGTTCTTTCTACTGTAGTTAAGCAGGACACGAAAGCTGAAGCATTACATTTGAGAGACAACCACTGACAAGGCAGGTTCTCCACTGCTGCTGGGATGGGATCTATCTCCAAACATGATGATCTTCCTAGTTGTCAGTCTTGCCAGCATCTTTGGGAAATAGCTGGCTGTGCTAGGACCTTCACAACATATCAGCTTCCAACAGGAGGGACACATCTAGCCTTAACCATATTCCTTCAGTCCAGCCAAGTACATGAGGTACCAGAACAAGTGAACTCTGGACCCAGAAGCAACATGACCTTGACATTTCAGGGGTGATAGCAATGTTTGTGCTGCTCATAACCCATGCAGCACAGCGTGACTATAATGTGACCTCAGACATGGAAGTTCAGATGTTTCCTTATAGCCACATAGCATCCCACTGTGAGGCACAGTGTTACAATTCCCACCATGTCTTGAAAGAACATCTTGGGACTCTACTGCCCTACAGTAGGCAGCTGCAACAGCCAGGCAAAGAAACTTTTCCCACATTGTTTTACCCTGTGTTTCCTTCTACCCTTCACACCGCAGCTGGCACACTGAACTCTTGAGACTCACAGTCCAATCTCTTCACGTGCATACCTTGTGCTTCTCATATGCTGCTGGGGACATAAAGAAAAAGGGAAGGGGTCACATACCCCTTCAGGAAGTGGATTATTTCAACCTGCTCCTTTCAAAATCTGCTGTTATGGACCAACAAATAGCACACCCAGAGGTGACATTCCCCAAATAAACGATTACTTAAAGATTAGTCACGCAGCTGTACCGAAGGCATATGGCTGGCTTTGCAGGAAGGATTACTGCAGCAAAGATGAATACATATGACTGAAGCAACCAAAGCAAGGACCTGGCTTTCTGCTTCAGCTGGGTATAAAGCTTCTGGCTTGAGGTCCATCTGTCCATAATTGGCATCTCCTAGATGCTCCCACAGCATTGCATTTGGTAATTATGAAAGGAAAGGAACCCTTTGCAGAATGAAAGGAATACCTAACAGAAGAAGGGTTTGATTTCCAAACAAATCTTGATCAATGCACTAAAAAGTCTTTGTTTCCAGCTGGCAGTTTCCAAAGGACGGCAGAAAGACAGGAACTTTCTGAAACATTTTCAGTTGCAGAATTGCATAGGGGTACCCAGGGAGCTTTTGGTGCAGCCTGAGCACGGAGCCATAAGGCTGCACTGCAAGTACCGATACTCAGCAGATTCCTCTCCAAAGGGCCATTCCCTTCAAGTGAGCTGAGGTCAGGGAGTTTGGGTCCACCTTCAAATCCTGGGTCTGCACTGACTTTGAGGAAAATTGTTCTCTGCCAGGCCCTAATCCAAATTTTATCCCTAATAAGGGAGGTGGGGAAAAAAAACATACTACCGCTGACTTCACTAAGCTTTCCAATCAACCCTGTTGTCTGATACATTAATAACTGCAGCTTTTAGCAAAGTGGAGCCCAACAGTTTTGTGAGATGTACCAGATGCCCTTTAGTTGCTCTTTTTTTTTTTTTCCCCTTTATTGCAAATTTATTACCCTCATGACTTTGAAAAAAAAAATTTATAGGGCATTTCTTTCATTTTGGAGGGGGGGAATGGTGAGAGGGACAACACTCATAGAATCATAGAATCACAGGATGTCAGTGGCTGGAAGGGACCTCAAAAGATCATCTGGTCCACCCCCTCTGCAGAGCAGGATCACCTAGAGCAGATCACACAGGAATGCATGCAGATGATTCTTGAATATTGCCAGAGACGGAGACTCCGCAACCTCCCTGGGCAGCCTGTTCCAGCGCTCTGTCACCCTCACAGGGAAAAAATCCTTCCTCAGGTTCACNCCCTCAGTGTCTCCTCATAAGGAAGATGTTCAACTTCCTTAATCGTTTTTGTGGCTCTGTGCTGGACTCTCTTGAGCAGCTCCCTATCCTTCTTGAGCTAAGGGACCCAGAACTGGACACAATACTCCAGATGAGGCCTCACCAGGACAGAGTAGAGGGGCAGGAGAACTTCCCTTGACCTACTAACCACAGCCCTTCTAATACACCTCAGAATGGCATTGGCCTTCTTGGCCTCCAGAGCACACTGCTGCCTCATGACCATCCTTCCATCTACCAGGACTCCCAAGTCCCTCTCCCCTTCACTGACCTCCAGCAGGTCAGTCCCCAACCTATACTGATCCATGGGATTGTTCTTTCCCAGGTGCCAGAGTCTGCACTTACTCCTGTTGAACTTCATTAAATTTCTCCCTGCCCAACTCTCCAGCCTGTCTAGGTCTCTCTGAATGGCAGCACAGCTGCCGGTGTAGCAGCCACTCCACCCAGCTTGGTGTAGTCAGCAAACTTGCTGACAGTGCACTCCATGCCCTCATCCAGGTCATTAATGAATACATTGAATAATACTGGTCCCAGTACACGCCCCTACAGGACTCCACTAGTTACAGGCCTACGCTCACCCTCTAATGCTGAGTTACCAGCATATGTAGAAGTATATGACTCCAGAAAAGAGACCAAACTCCTGCTCTCACCTAAAACCACCTTTGTGCCCACTAAGTCTTGAACAACACTGTTACAGGACAAATTTTTCCAGCAACAGGCCTTAATTTTGTGCAGGTTCGTCTACCTGCATAGTTTCAATTAATTGTCAGCAGCAAAACCAAAAAGTGCCAAGCAAACCACCAGTGACCAGAAAGCCATGATTATTATTTTATTCCTTTTTCCTCCATCTTCCTTTTTTTTTTTTTTTTTTTTTTTTTTCCTTTTCCCCTTTTTTTTTTCCCACCATAAANCCTTCATCCATGTTTCTTTCCCACACTAAATCACCATGTTAAGGACCAGGTCATTAATGCCAGGTCACTGCAAAGCTCTCGGACACACTGCATTGTATTGCTGGGTCAACAGCAGCAGATACTCCTAACGCACACGCATCAGCCAGGACCAGAGGAACGAAGGAGAATCCAGCTTGTTTGGCATCGCCGGGCCAAGCCTGTTGCTTCCCATCGCTCCTGTCCTCCTCTCTTTTATTGCTGTCCAGCCCGAGCTCTCAGGTCTTCCCGGGCCAGACAGGCAAGCTGCGGCTGGCAGCCTGGGAGCGCAGGCAGGGCTCGCTCTGCGCGGCTTGCCGGCGGTCTCCCAGCCGGGCTGTGCTGGGGAGCCCATGGCCGGTCCGAGGGGTCCCTCTGGTGCTGGGAAGCGGCACGGCCGGGAGCGGAGCCGGGGATGCTCCAGATCTTCACGGTGAAACCCGGAGAGCCCAGGAAGGGCTGGTTCTCGTAGCTCCCTGCCCAGCCCCGCTGACAGAGCCACAGAGTCGTTAAAGCCGGAAAAGAGCTTCGAGATCATCGAATCCAACCCAGTACCGGCAAATCCACCACAAAACCACATCGCTAAGCAGCACTGCACAATACCCATGTCACTTTGTCATGAAGGGAGAACAGGTTCATCAGGCAGCACAAGACTGTGCTGAATGGGCCTGGTCATCACCTCTTTGTCCTGGGTGGCCCAACCGGCCACACATCCCCTCCCCAGGATGCTCTTACACCAGTTCAGCATCAAGGGCTTTATGTGATCCCATAGCTGTGCACAGCTCATTGGGCAGTGTCACAGCAGGGCCATGTCAGGCAGGGTAGAATCACTGCCCCTACAGTACTGCTGGTTGTGGTGTAGCCCCACAGCATCCTTCCCTCTCCTCCACCTCGGAGCATGCAGGAGGTCAGCAGATCACATCTCAGAGGCAAAATGAGGCATTGCCTGCACTCAAGGTTTTCAGGCTGCCAGGTGGTCTGTCTGTCAACAGAGCCAGAACTTTCATGAACAAGAAATTCTTCTTTGGGCTTAAGGAAATAAATAGATAGACTCTACCCTCCACATGGAAAGCAGGGACACAGTCACATATCCCAACTCCTGCAGAGAGTATATTGGGAAGAAGAGACAGAACGGAGAAAGGATGGATGAGCTTAGTGCAGTATGCAGATGGGCCAAAAATGATGTTCTGATCACTGCAGCCCAGCAGCTTATACCCAAAAAGATGGCTTCAAATACCTTTCTCACAAATCACCTACAGCACATTCACGCTGCTGTAGTCCAGAAATAATAAAATCTTCTCCAGAAATTTAAATCCAGTCACTATTTACCTTCCAATTGTCCCAAATTACTAGGTTGAAGATTTGGGTGATTCACCATCTGGAATGACCTGCCAAACCTGGAGGAAAGGGGTCAGATTCAAGGAGGTTTTCCCAGGCCTCCCTGGGCTCAGGGAAGACTCTGGCAGCTCTGCTAAGTGGAAAATAACGTGATGCTGATCCTAGTCCTCCTTTAACACTCATTTATCCAGGTGTGATGCTGCCAATATCAGTGGGAATGCATTACTTTAACGTGGCTGCAACTTAGCAGAGGGTCATGTGTGCTTTTTTCCCTAAAGAGCCTTTTAAGAAAGCAATCTGTTAGACCTTCCTGTTCAGGTCATTCCCAAGTCATGTCCTGCAATACAGTCACAGAGAAAAATGTAGAGCATTTTTGCTTAAAAGTGTGATGATAAAAGAATACCTGGTAACCAGAGGAAAATTTCAAGGGATGAGAGCAGCCCTTCCATCTCCTCTGAGGGACTGACATTACATACTCCTCAGGTAGGTAAGTTGCTTCATTCATGCCCTTTAGTGGGAAGTAGAACTAAGTGCAAATCCAAGTCCTGCTATCACTGATTTCATGCCTAGTTTGGTGTCTCTGTTTTTTCCACCTCCCATAAGTCAGTGTTCATCATCCGAGGAGTTCAGCTTTAATGGAAAAAGAAAGGTCTGCCTCTTAGCCCTGCTGCTTGCAGAATACAGATGTTTGAGGCTACAGCCTTTCAGAGGGCAGTGTGCCAGCTTCCTGACAGTGCTATGAGGCAGCAGTGAGATGCTTTATAAACCAATGAGGACGGTGGTGGCTCAACATCTCTGCTGAAGCATCTCTTACACAGACCACACAAAAGGAGCTGCTTGTGTTTCAGTTCTCACATGCTGCAGAAAGGTCCTGTGTAAATACTCTGGATAGTGGCAATGCTCTCTCTTCCTCGCTGGTGCTTAAACTCTCAAAGAGCTCAATCTTTCCACCTTGTGTGGGACTGGATACTTTGGCTCCGTAATAACTGTTTTCAGTATATTCCTAGCTTTTGTCAAGGTCCAGCACATAAGGAGGCAAAACGTTGTTTCTGCTTTGAGGACTTAAGATTTTCTAGCTGTCTAAATAACAGGGTCATCCACCCCTGTCATTCCTAACTCCTGAGAGTGGGAGGACATGACCAAAAGGGAAAGAAGCAATGTCTGGTTGCCTCTCCACCCCAACTAGCAGACAGATCTCACCGTCCCCTAGCCCTGCCAGCCAGATAGTGAAGTTCCTTTATAAAGGTCAAGCTTTTCAAAATCACATCCTATAGTTTTTAGAGGATGATGTTCCCATACATGTGTAGGAAAAGAATATGTTCAAAGTAGTTAGGATATAAATATACACAGTGTGAAAACAAAAGCTTATGATACCTTTATGGCATCTCAAAGTCCATTAACAAGTTAATTTATTTTCTGAAAGAGTTTGACCTTTTTTCACACTTAGAGAAAGTGTATGTATGTGTCTTTGTGTGTGTGTGTGTGTGTGTGTTCATATAGCACTTAACTTGAGGCTACCCTGAGAAACTTCTCTCACCCTCCACAGGACGCAAAGGCAGATAAGGACTCCCACCTCCCCAGCAGAGACAGCTGAACTGATGCCCAGGTGCCCAAAGAGGGCATTTACACATCATTTGTCAAGTTGGGGACTGCAAAGCATAACGTTTCAGCCTGTTTAATTTTGGTACAGTAGTGGTGGGACACTCATCCTGATCAGAAAACAGCCACAGGGTGTCCCAGGCTAAGCACAACCATGTCAGACAAAATTAGTGGGTGGTGCACAGTATTAATTCAGCTCTTTATCCATGTGCATCAAGATGCTGCCTTTAATTAAATTAGCATAAGCTATCTCTTTGACATTCTGATTTAATAACATAGACTTGAGATTTTATCCCAGTAAATGCATAAAATGTGAATGCATCTCAGAATAATTTTTACTTGTTTCTCTGTACACTGTTTTAATGATCTAGTTTGTCTCTGCCAGCTGGAATGCGCCTATTACAAATTAAGTCAATGTTTGATTCTCAAAAGGGGAGAGCAAATCACTACAATGGTTTCTTTGTTGCAAGGTTGTGGGTGATCCTCAGGGAGATAGGAGAGCCTTGTGGCTGTCCTCTTCCCAAAAGTCATCCTGAGCCTGGGGAGAAGTGCTAATTGAGAGCAATTTGTGCCACACTTGAATGTGACCCTGCCTGGTTCACCGGGGCAGAGCTCACATAGGTCCCTTGATCATTCTCCAGCAAACAAGGAGGGCTGTGGAAAGCCTCTTCTCCCTGGGCTGTTTCCTATCTTTAATAAGCACTTTAACACTGTCAAGCGGTGTGAAAATGTCATGAATAGCTGAAAGCCTTATTAAATATTCAATGTACAGAGCAGGGACAGGTCACTCTGCCTTGCTCATCCAAGCTGCTCCCCTTCACACTCTTTCAGTAGGATTTGTTTCAGAGCTCTTGAGCATGAAACCTCTGGATCACATTAATCCACCCGGACAGGGTCTAATTTCCAACTCACCCCCTACTACCACCCATAGGTCTCCTCCTTGATGATTTTCTGCCACCCAGGTAGCTGAGTGCCAGCCCAAAACCCATCCTGGATCTTTTATTGGCACCAGCATTTCTGCTTCAGACTCTGTTCTTTTTCCCAGTGCACAAAAAGCTTTTTGTAAGGTGGTGAACCCAGGCAAACCAAGCAAAACAGCTCTGGCTCTGCAACATGTGGTTTCTGCACCTCCATACAGCCTTTGTGCTTGCATGTCCCTGAACCAGCCACTTTAATGCTTGCTGCTTTTCTCGTGTCAATAAATGCAATGAACTCAAAATGGTGGGATGTCTTACAGTGACAATTTCTAGCTCTACAGCAGAATAAAACCTAAATTTGCTGACATTACAAAACTGGCAAATTCATGCATCCAGGGTACCATTTTTAATGCCAAGTAGCCTGTTATTAATGATGGGGTGGCTTGTATTAAAAATTCTGTGTTTACAAGATACACTTTTGAACAGTTGGCTGTAGCAGCAGAAAGCTCACTTACTATGTTCTTTAAAGGCAACAGGAACCTGCTCTACCAGGTCATCACCAGGTTAGCTGATGCTTTTCTGGTGCCATTGCATGTCTTCTCTTGATTCACCACCTGAAGCTTTTCTGGGTTTTTATGATTCTTCCACCTACATTGGGAACTCCCTCTCTTCTCCTACTGCATGTCTATGTCCCAGATACTTCAACCTACACAGGATATCTAAACTGTGATTGAGTGACGTCCCTCTGTACACAGAGAACTGAAGAAATGAGGCCGGAATGTGGTACTCTAGAGAGCTACCTCTGTACTATTATTAGTGCTTTTCTGTCTTTGCAGAAAAGCTTCCTACTTTTTTAGGAGCTTTCTCATTTATCCAGACTATGCCTATGACCACGTGTTGCAAGATAACTTTGTCTCTTCAGGTCCAGGGAAAGATGGATGTCCCTTCTCTTTTTAAGACAGCTCACATCACTCAGGAGGAGGACTACAGGTGAATGAGGACTACAGGTGAATGAGTCCTGCCCTGGAGCCTTTCAGCTCCAGGACAGGAGTGATAGGACCATTTTGATATGAGAGGGGCAGTTCCTGGACAAGGCTTTTGGAGACCACTCAGATTTTGACAGTGCCAGCACCCCTCACAGTGTTAGATTCACATACTCTCCATCTTCCAGCCCACGCCATGTTTAATGAGCCAGACAGGCATTATGCCATGCTCTTTGAGACAGACACAGTTTGCTCAGCCAGTGATTAAAGCAAGATACATGTGATTTTACAGTTGGGCCTGGTAAGATTCAAGGTTTACTTTTACTGAGCACTGACAGTTAAAAGCAACATTAATTTCTGGTTGTTAGCTTTTACTGCCAGTTCCCATTGCTGCTCTCCACTGCTGTCTAGGGGCCTGAGGTGCCCTCTCTTTTATGCTGGCACCTCCTTGGCACTGAGCTGGAGTTGCTCACAGAATTCAGAGTTGATAAGCCATTACAAGCAGTGTTGCAGGAGCAAGAGGTAGCATACAAAAAAATAAAAAAAGCTGTCTGCTGAAATTTTGCAATTAAAAATTGAGTCCTGCTAAGCCTCCTTGTAGCTGTGCTGAGGTTTTAATATGAAATGCGTTTGCAGCTTCAGGTGGGAAGGCCTTGTAAGGAAGGGCAAGTGAGCAGGGTATCTCTCCATCAGGCTGCTCACACTATCACAGCTAACACTGCTTTCAGTGGAGTTTTTTTGCAGGACATACCACGTTTCAGCCTGGACCTCACAATAGGCAGGTTTTACCAGCACAGCAACTGTCTTACCTGTTGCTTTCTGCTCAGAAAGGATGTTGTGTTGCCATGGGGAAAATACATGATGGTGTATTACAGAAACAGCTAACTTTGCTCTGGTGGTAATAATAAAAGCAATCTTTAAACAGTGGTCTTGAGAGGGGATATACTTTAAGCAACAGCTCAGACACCTGTCTTCTGTCACCTCTGCTCTGTAGTAGAAGCAGGGCAATGCCATCTGACTAATGAACAGCAAGGAGCACTTAACTCCAAGAGACACTTCTATCACATCCCTTGCACTGCAAGGCAGGCAGGTACCATTACCCATGGCCTCCAGCAAAGAGAATTCAGAAGCATCGCTGCCCAGGGTCATTTGCTTTGCCAAGTGGAAACGCTTGCTCTCTTTTCCCTGTGGGAAGCCCAAAGATGGTAACAGCACCTGACATCTCTGCCCTGGGTGACCAACCCTGTTAAACTGCTTTGCCATAATCTAGACAAGAGGTTAGAAGAAACACGTGCTGTCATAGCTTGGCTGGGGGTAGCAGAGGTGGGATGCAGCTTGCTCACCAGACTGCACTGGCACACGGTGCTGCCTGCCCCAGGATGCCGCAACATCAGGTCCTGGCACCAACAATGATGACCAGTCAGCCTCTGGTAACAGGCCTGGGCCACCAAGTTGCTCATCTGCCCTCAGCCATGTTCAAAATCTGATTTGCCTGGTGCCATTCATCTGGATTTGGAATGGTTTTCAAGTATGAATAGGGGAGAACTTTGTAAATGATGCCAGGGCTTCAGAAGCAAGAACACAGCAATGCAGCCAAAGGGATGTCAGTGAAGCTCCTAAGTGAGGACTAAGAGGTTTACATGTCAGTTCCAAGTCTCATCATTCGAACACAGGTTTATTTAGTCCACCTCGCTGTAACCATCTGCCTGAGATGGCTGAGAGGAGCTTTGACTGCTTGTCAGGTCAGTGGACAAGTCATAGAATCATAGAATCATAGAATGGTAAGGTTGGAAGGGACCTCAAGGATCATCTAGTTCCAACC
>VWYK01088576.1:6430-23824 GCA_013399775.1 Semnornis frantzii
GGGCAGAACACAGCCTTGCACAAGGCAACCCTGTGCACCTTGTTTACCGCAGTTGCTGGGCAGGCCACAGACCCCAGACTTTGTGGCTCCAGGGTTTTTGTCCCTTTTCCCATGGTTGCTCTCCCCAAAACAGCAGGAGGGAGAGCAGAAAAACATGCCTGGGCAAGCCAGGAGAGGTACAAGCCCAATTTGGCTTGCCTAGGCCTACCACGACACCCAGGGCCTCTCACAGTAGCAGGCAAGTCTTCTGTAGACCTCGTGTCTTGCCTGTGCAGGAAGCACGCTTCTGTTTAGGAAACTAAACACAGCAGTTTGTCTGAATAAATCTACATATCTACAATGCAGACACTGCATGAGTGAGTCAATATATCCATTGAGTGTGCCATGGCTGAGTCAATAGAGGTTTAGTCAGTGTAGTTCACTGGGGTCTGTGGTATAATTCATCTCACTCTGAAGCAGAAATCTAAAATTGTTCCCATGACTCTCACTCTAGAAGTGCCAGTTTCTCTCCATTGATTACGGGAGATGGTCTGATGCAACCCTTCATTTTTCAAATCTCAGTTTCTTTCTTGTTATACTGATCTTTGTGAACCCTGATGAAGCTCCCCAAAGCCAAGAGTTTCTGGTTGGGAGAAGGAGAGGTACAGTTTCAGTAACTTATGAACCAAAGAGTTTTACAAGTAATAGGATCAGCTTGGCCACCAATGGTGATGGAAGGCATCTCAAGGACTCACAGTACCTAGTGTAATTCAGGACACTTGCCCTAGTTTGACCACCAAGACATCTCCTGAAGCTGCTTGTTAAAGAGCTATGGGTCATGTAGCATTGTCTAGCTTACAAATCAGAGTGAAAATACAGATCTGCTAAACTGTGCAGGTGCATTATCTTGTCTCTTAGTAACATTTGTGGTATTTGCAGTATTTAAACACTCTGCCTTTTCTTATCCTTCAGTCATCAGTGTGTGGTTGCCACTCAGAGCATATCAGCTCTGTAGCTAGCACTGCTGCATGTTTCCCCCAATATGTCCAAAGACAAATTAACAGATAGAAGCAATTACAATACTACAAGAGTCATAATTGACCTCCTTTGGAGTCACTAGAAAAGATAAATGGATATGATGTCACTAAACTGCTCTCTGATTATCTTTTAAAATCACAAACACTCTTGCAGGTAACACTTGGGGTGTTATGTGGGGACATAAATACTAAATTCATTGATGGGATATTGATTTTATACAGTGACTTAACACATTTATCTTAGCTCTACTTATTACTTAACTCCAAGCATGGCAACAGAATCAGATTCTCACTAATGGAAAATGTTTTTCAGGTTTCTCTGTAGAGAGATACAAATCATCTGGTAATAGTATTTTGCATAATCACCTGTTTAAATAATTACCAGCATCATCCTCCTGCTGATGCTCTATAATAAACCTAATGATTTCTGAAAACATTGTATAACCTTCTCTAGCTGGCCCAGACACGTGAAGGTTTTCTGGTCTAGCAGTCAGCAAGGTGAAGCAATCAGCATGCACAAGCCTTTTTCCTCCAGTGTCAAAGCCAAATGCTTTGCCAAACAGCTTGCTCGTGTGTAGTGTTTGCTGCACATATCCAGCTGATGCTGCCCTGCATCACAGAGCATTTGGGTTGCCTCTTGGATCAAGAAGAGAGAAAATAATTTTGTCTTTGGGATTAGTCTAGTGATTAATCTTTTGAGTTTTCATTTTCATATTTGTCTTTTCCAGCTAGAGTAGCTATGGTTACTTGATGGTATTGTTTGAATTGATGATATTTGTATAGTCTTTTGCTTTGAGGAAGCAGGAACTCGACTCTTCAGTAAGGTTGAAAGCATGGTTTAAACAAACATCATTATAAAATGCAGAACACACAGTGATTTTGCTTTGCCATTTCTTTCAAAATGAAATAGGATTTGGAGAGTAAGTTTTGCTGGGAAACTTACTTTGCCTTAATTACGTAAACAGCTAACTCTAATGGAAGCCTCTAAGTTTTTGTGACGGTTTGGGAGTTACCCTCCCCCCCCTCCACTATGAAAAAAAAATCACCCCGACTTGACTCAGCCAGCTGGAAGTTAAGGACTGAAGATACATTTACAGCTTAGCACAATATACAAGCAGATATATACACAACATACAGCTATATACAGAAATATACAAGTTAAAGGTAATACAGAAGACACAATAGCCCTCCCAGAAATCACAGTCCCCAGGAGGGGCTCCCAACCACCCTTCCACCTTCTTTCCAGCCCTTTACCTTACCCCAGGGTCTGGCATATGTGCAAGGTGAGTTTGGAGGACCAGCAAGGGAGGTTAGAAGCAGAGTGGTTAGTTAAGTTGCTCAGCACAGAGGAGAAGACAAGGAAGCTCCCAGAGAGACTGAGACTCTCTCTGTCTTATCTTTATTTGTGTTCTTGTTCTTATACATCTCAGCAAGCCTATGAGTGGAGACATCACCATTGTTTTCTTTTCACAGACTATAATCTAATTCTTTTCATTAAAATATTCCAATTAGCCTCAAACCAGCACAGTTTTCTACAATGACACATCAAATGGCTATGGTAGACATGACTGGAGGCACGCAAGACTGTTTATAGAAGTGCAGATCTCTTGCTGATGCACAAAGATGTGGACCAGGTGAGCTCCTCCACTGTCCCATAGGTACACAGTATAAAAAAGTCAAATATTTGCCCTTGAAACAATGAGACCATCTGTCAGAAGGTGAGAGATCCTCAGTGAAAGCAATCTGGAAAGAGCCAATCTTACCCTAGAATGAGGCTTGAGATTTGTTTCATGTTTCTATCAACCCAGAAGAAATCTCCCAGAAAATGAGAGACATGCTATAGTAAATGGAGAAGTTTCCAGCCCCTTGTACTCCTGCTCTGCAGCACACCTACTTCAGCTATGGCTGACAAGATATACACTGGATCAAACAACAGATCAGGGTGAAAATATATCCTGGGTTTTTTTGGTTGTTCATTTTGGTTTGGGTTTGTGGCTTTTTGTTTGGCTGGTTTTGTAATCTTTAGCCTCAATCATAAGGCCTCGTGACATATATTTGTGACATCACTGCTGAGGAAATGCTGGTTTATACCAGGATAATAGAAACTAGCACTGCAATACCATCACTTGTGGCTTCAAAAGCATCAAACCATGGCTCCAGCCTTGACACCTCGTTATGGTAGTGTGTCCCAGGTTGGAAACTATAGGGTTAAAAAAAGTCCTCTTGGGACTTGAAGATTGTTATTCAATCCCACAATTCTGCTGTCTCTTCATAAGCTCAGGGCAAGCCCAGCTTGTTCTCCTTTCCTCCCCCTCCAGCCTTCTGCCGCACAGGAGCTGTGTTATCAGGACAAACATGTAAGGATAGGCCTGGTTGGGGCCTGCAGAGGCTGTGTTTAGGCCTCTTGGATGGCAGAGGCATGAGGGGGGGAGGATTGGAGCACTGGGAATGATAGATTTAGTTTTGGGTTGGGTGAAAATTCAAGGGGGCTCGCTAATGGATTCTGTATCTGCCTTGTAATTTCTATCTGTAACTCTCTCCAAATAGAATTCTGTTTTTTTTCTCCAATTCATTTGAGAGCTTCACTCTGTCAGCTCTTTAAACCCACGACATAGTGACACTTCCCTTTCTGGCTATGCTTTATTGGTGGTTTGCTGTACTGGTACTTGCTGTTTAAAGTAACCAACATTAAGATATTTTATTTGTCCTTCTCAGTTTAGTGGAAGTGAGGTCATTATTTAACTGTTTGATATTTTCTGTGTCAGTGTCACTATTTTTTCCACTAAATGTCCTTATCTTCTGTTGTACTTTCAAATTCCTGAGAAGATTACAGGTCCTCTGTATGATGAAACTTTAAATATACTGAGGTTAAAACCCACAGATACAGATGAGCCAGGATTAATGCTTAAATCTCAAGGGCTTCCAAATGTCAATGACAACATGGGAGTTGTGCAAGGAAATGATTTGAACATTTCTATGAAGTCTGCCTGCCAACAAACACTGATTTTCACTTATTCCAGGCATTGCACTTAAAATTCTTGTTCTCGGGAATCAACACTTGATACATTACATCAGTTTCTGGGAGGATTTGTGACACCACTGGGTGCAATTATCGTTCCCACCTGTTGTGAAACAAAGTGCTTAATGCTAAAAGCAGCAGGGGTGCTGGGGGTGTCTCTTTTGAAAGTACCTTGCTCTGTAAGCACTGAAGTTAACGCAGCTTGCTTTCCTCCAGGTTAGGTCTTGCGGTTGGCCGTCTAGTGTCTAACGAAGTGTGTTCAAGTTACATCTTTTAGTACTTTACACTCTTCTGTTGGGAGCCAATTTTCATGAAACATCTCTGAGACTGCTACTCTTGTGCTGAATTTGGTTTTATTACAGCAGGACTACCATATAATCTTTCTTATAGTTACTTAAATCCTATGTTCTTATAAAAAGAGGTTAAGAAGTCTTGGCTGAAAACAGTTAAACTAATTCTGAATTTACTTCCTGTGTTAAGCTAATTCTGAATTTGCTGTCTGTGTTTGACTACTGTTGCAACAATCAACTTCTATATTGTTTGGCTGTTGCATAAGTCTGTACCTTGACCTTCCAGTTACCTTCTTGCAGAAGAAAGTTGTCTTGGAATTGTTTGCATCAGGAAAGTGAGAAGGCCATGAGTGCTATTGAAAAGACTTCACTGGTTCAGATGGCTTTCTTGTGTCAAATGCTAGGAGGTAACACTTTGTAGTGTGTAACTTAGCCTGGTGATTATGGTGAAATTACAGCTCATGGCAGAGAGAGATGATGGTTGTGTTTGTAACACAAAGTCAGAACATTTGATTGAAGTTTTAATGAGGTAGAATATTGCTACCCAGCCCTAGATCTAATAGCTTGTCATCTAGTTGTGAGCAGAATAATTACCAGTGATAAGGATTCATTAAAAAGGTAACTTGCTTTCAAAAGGAACTGCTGTCTGGAGTTCAACCTTTGGGCTATCAAACGTGTGAGTGGGACACGGGGGAAGGCAATGAGATGTCAGTCAGTGTGTGGCTTGGAGGATTGGGATGGGGCAGAGCACTTTGTAATGTCACCCTGCATCTGCTGAAAAAACACATTGGACAGAAGTAGGAGGAATGCCTAGCTGTAAGAACTGCAACAGAACTTATCACTCCTCACCTCTTTAACCATACAAAATATGAAAAGCTGAGTAATGGCTGGCTCCGGAGATTGCACAGACTAAATAGCAGGACCAAAGGCAGCAAATTGGATCTGAAATGAGTAAGAAAGAAAAAGCATTTAGAGCAGCAATGACTATTGGAGCTTCAGAGGTAAAGAGGATTTTGTTGAGATAGAAAATAAAAAGGAAATCCTTTGTTCCTTTTAGGGACAATATCTTCACAACCTTTCTTTCTCCTTTGGGCTTGTGGAATAGGGATTTGCCTGACTGGCAGAAGGGACAGAGCTGTAGTTTTCTGGCTTTTTATGCATTTTTGGAGGAGGATTAACATCACTTTCTGCATTTTTACTGAGTCATTTGGTGATAGATTCATAGCTAAAGATCTCAAGGTGAAGTTAGGACTCAGTATGTTTTACTGTGAATGCACTTTCCTCCATTGCTGGAGAGGACTGACTGGAGGGAGGACACCATCATTTGGGCAGAGGGCAAATTCCATTCCTTACAGCAGCCTGAGCAAGCAGCAGAAGTGTTGAGTTGAATTTTGTTCATGTTGTCACAGTGTCACTATTACTGCAATTAGACTATCCATATACTCAAGGAAACAGCTAAGGGACTTCACAAATGGTTTGAGGATTGGGAGATGTGTAACCAACTCTCCTTATCCCAGTGTGGATGCAAAGACAATGATTTTCCCTACATTCAGTTCATCCAACTTGCTCCAAATGAACCTGCTCTGGCAGCAGGGTTGGACTAGATGATCTTCAGGGATCCCTTCCAAGCACTATCATTCTGTGATTCTGTGCTCCTGGAACAGTTGCCCTTCTGCCTCTGCAGCACCCAAGCTTCAGCACACTGAGGATGTCATTATGCTGAGAGTATCCCAGATCAGTCTTTGGGGATGGTTTCTCTGACCTTGCTCATCTGAAAACCCTGTTGGTCCAGGGACCATTAAAAATGATTGCTGTGGACTTTTTATTCCTGTCCTGTTCCTTCCTTTGCTTTGGAAATCACACATAATGATGCTTTTTACCTCTGACTGCCAGTATGTCAGTGGAGAGCATGGAGGCTAAATAGAGGAGATAATTGCTGTGGTTCTTAGGCATTTTAATTTAAAAAATGGTCAGATTTCTCAAATCCACATTCACAATAAACATGGAGGGAGATTAAAACATTTAATGGTATTATTATATACTCCATATTTTCTGCATTGATACAATTTTACTTTATTGCCAGGTTAAATATATGGCTTTTAGTAGTAATTCTCTAGAAAGAATTCTCTGAGCTTAGCATAGTTATGTTATTTCCTTCTCTCTACATCTGGTGAAGACTTTTGATGTAACCCATTTAGGGAAGATGGGGATAGCACAATCCTGCACTCTGCTCTGGGGGCTTTCCTGTACCTTTCCTCTCGAGGCACTGGGTTCTGTCTGTTTAATGCTTTTACAGCCCCTTTCGTACTCTTCCAGGGCATGTGCTGTGAACTGGAAAGCCCCAGAAACAAGAATAGCAGAATTTCATCTATGTTTCCTCAGGTGTTGGGCTCCACTACCCAAGACTGCTCAATGCATTTTGGTTCTGTTACTCCAACAACTATTTTTGCAGTTAAGATTGAGCAGTAAAGCTGAAATCTCACTTCTCTCTCTTTACTCTTGTGGCACTGCAAGGCATATTTCAAGGCACAATTTTGTGCTCTGCCTCAAGAATACAACACTGACCAGGGGCAAATTGTCCCTGTAGCTCTATTAATGTTAAATGAGGCTTTCATAAATCATGACTAAATTTCCTATGCTATGTTATGCCAGAAATTCTTAGCTTAGTGCTCAGTGAAATTAAAGTAGCAAACAAGGGTCGATATTGCAGTTGCCCATCCACCTAAAAGTATATCACAAACTCCATTAAAAAGTTGAAGATAATTTAAAGACATCAATTTATATTAATACTATTGAGTAGAAATACAGCACGCTTTTAATGCTGAAATATGTTTATCTTGCAGCTTAATTAGATATTTAGAACAAAGAGAAACAGCTAAGATACAGTTTTCAAATGCTGCTCAGTCATATTTGGAGAAGGGTGACTGTACCTGCATCTGTCTGCCTTTCCAAGCAAAAAGGTTGCTAGCTACAGGGCACCACTGGAAGATTTATCTGCCTCTTTTTGCCTTTCATCTACCTAATGCAAATAAGATGCATACCACAGCTATAATGGTGGAATTATTAAAGGGAAATTGTAATCAAGCAGAATTTAACACTCTGAAATCCTCTAGAAATTAATTCCTTTAAATGAATGTTTAAAACCTATCATAAGTTTTGGTTGGTTGGTTTTGGTTTTTTTTTCAGAAACTAAAAAATAAGGACTAATCAGATGCTGCAGATGTACAGATGGAGAGCTAAGGGTCATATTTTCCCATGAGTTCAGGCTTCTAAGATGAAAATATTTCTCCTTGTTGTTGTTGTGACTTGCATGTCTTATTCTGCAAGGCTCAATCTCTATTTAAATATTTATACTTGAGGCCTCAGATGTTCACCCCACTTTGGGGATGGTCATCCACACAAGATCCTCTCACCTCAAGCACTGAGTTTACAAGCATTGCTGCAACTGTCCTGTGCTGTCTAGCTCTTGTCCTCTCTGGTTCCACCTTGTGTGTAGAGCATGGTTCCTCTGTGAGGGGGAGGCAGCCCAAAGACATGTCCTGAGAGTACTGAGAGTTTTTATTTGCTTGGCTCACTTTAAAATGTCTGCTGGGGGCAATGCTGAAGGGTTTCTGTGTGGCTGGACGAGCTAGAACCATTTGATGGAAAGAGAGAAAGCAGTGCCTTAATTCTGCTTTGCTCTTTACAATTATTTGCATGCTCATCAATTAGTATGGGAGTACTTCACAGCCATTCAGAATGATGAAAGTCACAGCAGGAGGTACTGGAGAAGCCTATCTTAGGGCTCTTTAGCATGTTCAGACTGTAAATAGGGCAGGAGTGTGTCACTGGCTAGACCAAACCTCTTTGGCTCACTCTGGCTTCTTCTAGACCGGTGTAAGATGAGACATAGTGCTTAGCTGTGAGGTTAATAGAGACGGTCTGCACAACTTGGGTCTCTCTGTCACTCTTGCTGTTAACTTCCACTTGTAGCAATTCATTTTAATGGAGAGAGATGCAACTGGGAAGGAAGAGTGGATCCATATACCATAGGGCTGTTGATGTGAGCTGCTTCAAGTTGATGCATGGTTGAATGTTTTCTCCTCTCCTTTTTGGATGTTTCCCTTTCTTACTAGAGCTGAAGAGCCTTTGCTGATGGAAAATTCCTTAGAGAATTGTGGACCTTTCTACCTTCCCTTTTCTAATGGTACCTACAAAAACAGCTAAGGGAAAGATGCTAACTGGCAATATCTAATTCTCACCACATCCACGTGGGTCCACAAGACACAACTTGCAGCAATGGTAAGGCTTCTCTACTTTGTGGCTGACCCTGAGGGGATGCCTGCTGTTGCCTGAGACATCTTTGCTCATTTAAGCCATGCACACGAGTCTGGCAGAAATTTTTTGTGTTAGAAGGACCTCATTGTTCCAGATGGTAGCCTCCATACATGAAGCAGCTCTAATAAAGCTCATGCTAGTAGTTTTTCATGAGTGCTGGCCCCAAAAGGGAGGTTCTTCTGTATGCTGGAGTCTGCAAAGTGTGACAATGCAGCTGCTGCCACTGCAGTCTCCCTGGCCGTGCAGCAGTGCTGTGTTTCTCTGTTCCAAAGCAGATGACTGTGACGGTTTGGGAGTTCCCTGCCCCCCCACACTTTAAAAAAATGACCCAGACTAGAACTCAGCAGGATGGAAGTTAAGGACTGAAGCTCTATTTACAGCTTAGCACAATGTACAAGCAAATATATACAGTATGTACAGGAATATTTACAGAAATATACAAGGTAAAGGTAATACAGAAACACAACTCCCCTCCCAGAAATCAGAGACCCCAGGAGGGGCTCCCAACCACCCTTCCACCTTCTCCCCATCCCTACACCTTACCTCAAGGTTTGCCTTACATGCAAGGTGAATTTTGAGGATCAGCCAGGGGGGAATTAGAAGAAAAGTGCTTAGTGAAGTTATTCAAAAGAGAGGAGAAGCCAGAGCTAGACCACGCTAGACACTGTGCCCCATGACACAGACTGCCAGCTTGAGACACTCTTATCTTTTTTTTGGTTTTGAGTTCTTTTCCTAAACATGTCAGCAAGCCTATGAGTGAAGCAGACATCACCATTGTTTTCCTTCACAGCCTATAGTATAATTTTCTCTATAAAAATATTCCAATTAGCTCAAACCAGCACAGACTGGAAAGATTCAGTGACCTTACGAAGAAATGTTTCGACTGGGTGAAATCTTTTTTATACTTGCCAACTTTCCCTGTGGATGAGTATTGCCCCCCCTCCTTCAGAGGCATAACAAAAGTCATTACAATTGCCATAGAACTCTCTGTTGTGAGCAGTTTCTGTGTGTGAAAGGAAGCAGACAGGAGGATATTGTAAGAAATCCTAAGTTTTGAATAATTCTTTTCATTCTGCTGATATCTTTGTCCTCTTCCATCATGTGAAATAGATGCATGCATTTAATAAATAAGGCATTCATGTAAAATTACTTTCTTTTTTCTTGCTCTTGTTTTATATTACATGAATCTATTATTTTTTACCCCTGCAAAACTAACAAGATTAATAATTCTTGGGAGTTTGAGAATATATCTACCTCTTATCATTAGGCTCATTTAAATGATTAAAAGGAATAATAAGAATGGCACTTCATGTGGAATAAAATGCCTTTTATTTCTGCATTAACACAGTGTGGTCTGTCCTTACCAGCACCCTAAGCAAATAAACTCTCATGAGGTAGATTAGCCTTTGAGGGCTAATCAGAAACTCAGCAGAAAAACATTTTAAGGGAGCTGGCTGAAGAATGGATGCTAAGGGGTAGTTTTGAATGCAAACTGCTCAGAGGAGAAAATGGTTTGTTGTCACCAGATGTGAGTGTGAATCCATTTTCCTGTCTTGCAAAAAAATGTTGAAGCTTCAAGGCATTCTTTTTGCCAAGCTCATGCACATTGGAGACCCATCAAAATGTTTGTATTTGTGTATTTATTTTGATGAGGGACAGAGATTGAGGAACAGATGAGACCTGGGATGGGACAGCAAATAGCTTGGTAATAAGTCCCTCTTCTACGTGCTCTGTGGATGCTTTGGAAGGAAGGGCTTTTGCAACCTCTCATCTAGTCTATTAGAACAGTGAATATTGGATTGTGTCTCCTTTCTCTACTCAGCTACTGACTGGGGATTTTGGTTTCTCATAGCAGGGGAAAATAAAAAGAGCAAAATCTTCAAAGGCTTTTGTTGATTAATCACTTCCTAACAATGAACATCTTGTTGAACATTTTCTAATCAGTCAGCTCTGCTTTTTCCTGTGTTCAGCTCAGCACCTAACTTTCCTAGTCTGTGCCAGAAATGATAACACTGTTGTGTTATGGAAGATACAAATATTGCTTTGCTTCTTGCTTCACAGTGAGAAGAGATTGAGCCATGAGCAGCAGCACTTTGTAAGACTGACCTGGTTCTGGAGCACCATGTTGCAAGAAAGCAACAGCACAGACAGGCAGAGGACAAACCCCTCAAGTCTTCCAGAGCTGGATTCAGTAAGCTTATTAACATTGCTGTTGCTGTATTAGCACCATCCCTATTTATGTGAAATACTCAGCAGTACATACAAGACACAAAAGGACAACCATCATGTCAGCATCAGGAAAAAAGGAAGATAATGTAGACTTCCCTTTCCCTCTCCTTTCCCCATCCATCCCTTGGCTCCACAGCTTGTAGATTTGAGTTTCTATCCAGTGGGCAATCTCTCTTGGCAGCAAAACATCCCTTTTATTCTGATCATGTATGAGGGAAAGTAAAAGCAACTGTTACAGTGCTCTATATCACTGATACTGTATCACTGATAGCACTGTATCACAAAAGCACTGATGCAGTGCTCTTCAGCTGAGCACTGAAAGACACTGAAGAGGACCACAGTGACCATTTGGTAAGTGTGCCATTAAATGGACACATTTCTACTGCTGAGGGGGCATTTGGTGGGAGTTCACCTAGTCTGGGACCATCCCCCAAGCCAGGAAGGCACAGAAACATGGTAGTATTTTTCTGTTTCCACTTGCACCTTCCACCTCACCCTCTAAGTTCAGCGTTTTAATGCTTCTGGTAATCTGAACTGAGGAAATCACCAGTGGATGTTGTTGACCAGGTAGAAACCAGCAATGGTCCAGTAGTACTCTACAGACCACTCTGACACATTCAGAGCTCAAAACATCCCTGTCCTCTGTCACATTCCTCTTGAACTTGACGTAGTCACAAAGTACATGGCGCTCTTTCTGCTCTTTCCCTTCTCTTTTGGTCTATGGATATGGAAAAGATTTATCCTGGGTTCTTCTTCATTTCAACCTTCATCAATAAATATTGTATAAGTAAAAGCCTACCAGAGAAAACTTATTCTGTCAGCACAAACTTTCAGTCAAGTCAGACCCGCTCAGACCGCTGGATGAGGAGTCTGTTACGTGACTGACTTCAGAGGAGTTGCTCCGCAAGTGTCACGGCTGCTTGAATTTGAAATGTCAGAGCCTTGCTCCAGTTATAGCTCCTGCTGGGCACCAAAGCCTGTTGAAAAACCCTAAAAGACAGCTGGAAAGGGAATATTGTGGCAAATGTCAGTGTGTTTTAATTGACTGGTCTGAGCAAGGAAATCCATAAAAGGCCAAATCCTTGCCCTCAAAGAGCTGGCTTCGGGTGAACTTGCAGGTGCCTTCAAAGTGCACATCGTGCATCCCTGTTGTCTAAGAAGATAAGAGTCTCATGCCACCAGTGAAGTTCAGCTTTGAGTTTGAGAGGTGTAGATCTGTCTTCAGCTCCACAGGTCAGGGGTTCAAACCTTGCTAACGAGTCTTTAAGAAGCATATCTCACACATCTACAGCAGAAATCAGTCCCAGAAGTTTAACACCAGTGAGTTCTCAGCAATCTGTTGAAAAGCAATACTAAGAAGAAGGAAAACTTTCTGTCTTTGAAATTGCGATCTCCACACCCTGCTGTATCTGCAAATGTACTTTATCAGTGGAGGAAATGTCATGCTGTCACCAGGGCTGAGCTACTGCACTGGGCAGAGCTGCTCAGAGCAGATAGGCACCATTTGACGTGATACAGCAATGGGTAGACGTTCTCAGTGTTCAGTGCATTTGAGGGCTTTGGCTGAGCTAGACCTGAGCCAACCCATCAGGGTGGGCTACTCCTATTTTCTTTAGTCATCTATCTCTTCACATGTCTTCCCTAAGGAAAGTGTGGAGTCTGGTGAGGTGGCTTTCCTGCAGGGAATTAGCTCTCTTACCTTCTCAGATATGTCTCACAGACGAAGGTGTGCTGTTAGAGAGCTAAGGTCACAGGCATAGGCAGGATGGCACATGTCAAAACATCTTGACTTCCCTTTTGATCAAAGAGCTATGCAAACTTCTGGAAAGAAAAAAAACAATCCCTTCAGAATTGATGCTACAATGCTTTCTGTATGTAACTAAATAAAAACCAGGCCAGTGTGAAGTGATTACTTATTTCTCTAACTTCTCTCACGCTGAATTTTTACTCACTTGCATGTATAAAAACAATAAAAGTGTGTTTGAGATTTATTCCTAGTCATAATTTTGTGAAGGACTTTCTTATATCTTACTGGGCACCAATGGCTGTTAGGGGATTGACTAGGAAACTGCAGCATAGATGTATCTTCCCAGCACCTGAAGCATGTGCAGCATGTTGTGACATTCATTGGCAAGGACAGACAACATGACAGAGGGTAGTAGCAGTCAGGGAATGTTTGTAACTTGCAGAAGATATAAATACCTATTCCTTGTGAAAGTGAGAACAACCTCCTCTGCTATAAATCTCCTGGCACGATGCAGAAAGAAAAGAGTGCTCTACCTTGTGGCACAGCCCATTAAAGAGTGGAAAAGAAACTCCTCAGCTTTACTTCAAGAAAAGTTCCAGTTTTGGCTGGTGAAGAAGCCAGCCACTTGGCTGCTTTGCAGCTCTGCTCCCATGTGTGTACACGCTGTGCACTGAAAGGAAAGCTCATACCCCCAACTGGAGCAGTTGCTCTTGACAGCACTCAAGGCAGGAGAGAATAGCTCAGCTTCCAAGAGAGGATGGAGGATTAAAACAGAATCATAACTTGAGAGGGCTGGTGTGCTGCTCATGCTGTGAGAAACATCAGGCACCAAGAAGGACTGAAAGAAAAATCTACTTCTGTCCCCAGAGATCCAGTGGTCTCAACATGTGAGTCAACTCAAGGTAGTGGAGGAAAAGGATGTCTGGAGAGGTAAAAGAGTAACCAAGGTCACAGAGCTAGGTTAGGGTTAACAGAGAAGTCAAAGCTTTCCCAGTTGCAGCTTATCCTTTGTCTCTTTGTTGGACAATCTTAAGATGCCATTTTCAAAGCTGAGTTAGCAACTATAATTGCATTCCATTCATCTTTATTTCCTTCTTACAGTTTACTCAGACAACCTCTTAAGCACAGCACTTTATAGACCTCTAAAATGTCAGGTATCTGCCATAGGAAGCTCAGTTTAGCACCTTAAAGTAGTGGTAGACAATAAACTAAAGAAGACAGGTGGGAGGGCTGCAGCCCTGAATGTGCTGATAGATCAATGAAAAAGTAATGCAATCCTATGTAGTCAGATCATCCTTCATCTGTAAAACAGGACATTTCACTGCAAGGGAGAATTACATTTAAATGCCTTGCATTTTTTGGCCATCTTCCTTTCTCTCCTATCTGCTATAATGACCACTAGACTTTCCTTTTGAGCTTAGTGAGTGGAGAAAGAAAGAAGAAGGTTTTTATAGCCTTTTAGGATAAACAAAATATAGGTCAAACCCAAACTAGCACAGATGTTCAAAAAAAGAATGAGGCTGGGCCTTAAATGTGATCTTTGGATAGTGCCATAGTTGGAAAAACAACTTAGAAGCTTTTATTTTTTATGCCTATGACATTGAGAATAGAGAGGTTGAACAGGTCAAGCTCTATTTCCACTGATTCTCTCCAACCGCATTGCAATATAATCTTCATTTGGAAGGATGTGAATATGTCTTGGTGCTTATCTGCAGACAACTCTTTGGGAGAGAGGAGCATCACTTGAGAATTAGAAGGCAGCTGCTGGAAATGCACAATTATATCATGCCATTGAATAGAATACTTATAAATGTTACCCTTGTTTTGATCTGTTGATCTGTTTGTACAAACAAAAGTAATTCCTACAAAAGTATTAAAAACCTAGAGAAGCCTTGGAAAATTGCATCTGAATTTATTGCACTTACAATGTGAAAATATAAAGTTATAAGAAAGAAAGAAGCAGAGTTCCTTTGTCACCAATGTCATTACCGAAGGAAGAAGATAATTTCTGAAACAAAGAGTTCTGTTTGTTGACATCTCAGCTTCTACACAATTACAAGTTGTCAGCATCGTTACTTAGTTGATCAACGTGATAAGGCTGATGTAATCTTGAATTTGATGTCCAGGCTTAAGGGCCTGGTTTTCATCTGCAGTTACTCTGCCATTCTGGCAATGCAGTTTATTTCAAGATGACCAACTGAGATCTAGATTCTTCACAGATGCCTCTCAAATTTTCCTCACCATTTTACTAATGACAACATCAATCCCTTTCTATGTCCTTTATGGCAGCAACATACAGAGCTCAGACAAGGTGCATCTCCTGATCTGTTATCAGGGATTAGCCTGGTTACCCTGTGACTTTCAGATCTCTAAACATTACTGGCTTTGATGGCCTTCTTTAGTGTGCTGAGTGCAGGTATTTGTTTCGTGTTAGTCTTTGCATCCTTTGCTTCCTTTTCGGTTCAGCTGCAGGGGACTGCAAGCAAAGCAAAGGCAACAAAGATTTATCTTTTATCTCGAGCTTAGAGCATCTCTAAAATAACCCAACCCACTGCTAGAGTCTGAATAAAAGGTGACAGAAATCTGCATCTTGTTCCTCTCACCAAATAACTACTATGTTTAAATAGCATGATGCTTAAATATCCAGTGTCTTAAATTAACAACGTGTTCATGTGTTATCACTTGTCTGAATTGTATGATTGGGACGTAGCTTTCTGCAGGGAGGAAAATGAGGATGGAAACATCCTGCCTGTGACATTTCTTTTCCTCCCTGCGATGTAAACCCCTCTGAGTCACTATCAAAAGCATTTCTACAGTCTTCTGGTTCTCTGTTCAAAGCTTGGTTTCAGACCAGATCCCAGGAAACACTGAACCACTCAAATTCCTGTTGAAAAGGACATGTACAGTGAGGGTCTTAACACCTCCTCGGGTCAGGTGTTTCTGATACAAAAGAGGGAAGCCATCAGCTGCAGTTCCCACAATGTTATTCAGTGTTTATCTCCAAAGGGTTATGACATTTGAGGCTTGGTAATGAGCACCTATCCTCCTAAGCAGATAAAGTTAAATGAAAATTTCATGGCAATGCAAATGCAGAATTTCCATTTCATGCTTGGAGGAAGGGGCTGGCTTTGTATGACCTGATCCAATTTCAGAGCCTTCCTGAAATGATAGATCTGATCTGATCCAAACTAGCTGCTGCTGCCCTTGAGCAGTAGCAGTCTTTGCTGTCTTTTTGCTGTCTTTGTACTTCTTTCCTGCAATCTGACCCTCTGCCCTTCCCTGTCCCCTGGCACTGAGTCCATTTCAGCGCTTTGTAAAGTTCCTCCTTTTCTCCCATGGGCATTCACATAGGAGCCCACATTACTAAATTAAACTCCTATATTTGGCCATGCTCATATATTTGGCCACTCCAACCCCTCCAGATTCTCATGTCTCTCTGTCTACAGCATTAACACTCCATTGCCCATCCCATGTCAAACTACTGAAATCTCTTTTCATTGGTAGACAGTGATGATTAATTAGATTGCAGGTTGTAGAACAGATAATGGCCATTCGAGCTGATTAATTGATATTTTTTGTGTTATCACTTCACCATGTTCAGCACAAAGCCCTGTGCATGGTGCCAAGCAGGAGCTGCTGGACTTGGTAGCCACCAGCAGCCTTCTACACGGATGCAAGAATTATACATCCCCACCAAAGGTGATCTCTGCAGGGGGATCTGTGATCAAGTGACCTGTGATCAGGGCGAGGGGGAGGTGGTGGTTATCAGGAAAAATATGCTTATGTTCTTCAACTAAATACAAGTGTTAGAACACTTTAGGGGAGGAGCAGAGTTGCCCAGGGGTCCCTGGCTTTGCAGTCTGTCAAGGGGAAGCTTTATCAATAATTTATTAAGAGATGAATAGTTTGCAAGACAGTACCTCATGCATCCACCATACACTTAGTGGGAATAAACACACTGCAAGCTGAGAGGAGCCAGGCTGTGAGAGGACCTGGTCTGTATGCATGGCTGCTCAGGGGAGGAGTTTGATTAAAGGCTGTGGCATTGCCCTGGCTGAAGTGAAAGGAGAGCTTTAAAAGTGTGCTGTGGGCTAGATGGGGAGTGTTTCACCCTGCGTGGGCAGCTCCAGGTACAAGAGACCCTTTCTCTACTCTCCTTTATCTCTAGCCCACGGTTTGGACAACAGGGTGCAGCCTTAGAGGAGGTTTCTGCACCACCATTTTCCTGAAAATGTGGAAACAGTGAGATTGGAATGACTATGTTTTGGTTTGTGATTCATAATCAGGGGCTGGGAAAGCTTCACTCCCTCATTTTTGGGCACCTCACTGATACTAAGCTCTTGACTGCTTCATACAGTGTCTTTATGAAGGGCAGCAGTGTAATGTCCATGTTAGAGGAGCCTCAGGTCTTTACAGTTGCAGACCTGGAGAATCATGGAATCACAAAATGTTTGGCAAGGACTTCCAGAGATCATTGAGTTCAACCCCCTTGCCAAAGCAAGATCACCCAGGGTAGGCTGCACAGGAATGCATCCCGGTGGGTTTTCAAAGTCTCCAGAGGAGGAGACTCCACAGCCTCCCTGGGCAGCCTGCTCCAGTGCTCTGTCTCTTCTTCAGCCTACATAGTGAGCCAGTGAAGACAGCTGGTTACTACTATAAGCAGAAATGACAAAGGGTTGGTCATGATATGGGTGGTTTCAATGCAACACTGAGTCCAGTTTTCTTTCTTTTTTTTAATTGCCCTTCTCTCCCATCTCTCCTTTCCTCTCCATCCCC
>VWYK01088578.1:0-19503 GCA_013399775.1 Semnornis frantzii
ATTAGCCCAAACCAGCACAGGGACAGATTAACTCCATCTGTCACCAGTACACCTGGTGCCAAGAAAATTTCCCCATGATCAAAAATCCCAAAATTCTGTTGGTGGCACCAACCTCTAAGCCATGTGTTAATCCTTCAGTATCTCTCCCTATCACTAGATGGCTTGAGGAGAACACCACTTGTGCTCCCTAGCCCTGAAGTAACCTCCCCAAAGCCCTGAAATCTTTTCCCGTTGCTTTTGTATTCCTGTCCATAACCTCATGGCTCCTGCTCTGTGTAAGCAGCCACAGGTGATCATCTGCTGGATGCACCGCGCTGAGGAGTCTCTCAGAAGTGTCCCTCACCCAGGGCCCAGGAGGCAGCGTGGTGGGGCACACCCAAGTTCCTGCCCCACTGGAGGTTTGAATGGGGTGTGAAACTGTTCTGCTCCCCACCACCACCTCTGGTTCCAGGGGGTTGGAATGTGAAAGGAGGAGGTGCCAAGTACCTTACCCCATCCCCGTAGACTGGAATGGTGGAGAGCAAATCGCCCCAGCATCTATATATGGCAATGGGACACATTATCTGGTTGGACCTTGAAAGGGACTTTGAGAGGGCTTTGAGAGGGACTGCTAGCCACAGACTGCCAGCGTCGGACCGTCAGATTCTGCCTGCCTATTGAAGGGACCTGCCTCTGCCGTAATCATGGGTATGCTGCGAGCAGCCTGAGCTTTACTCTGCGCTGCCCCACGATTTGCACTTCAAGGCACCGCAAGACTGCTGACAGGGAGCTAAGGACTATCTCCGAATTCCTACTCCACCGCCGTGAGTAGCGCAGGTGTTCCCTATGGCTCCAGGCTGCCTTTTGNATCATGGGTATGCTGCGAGCAGCCTGAGCTTTACTCTGCGCTGCCCCACGATTTGCACTTCAAGGCACCGCAAGACTGCTGACAGGGAGCTAAGGACTATCTCCGAATTCCTACTCCACCGCCGTGAGTAGCGCAGGTGTTCCCTATGGCTCCAGGCTGCCTTTTGTTTATAAGTGCGGCAAAGCTATTTTTTATTGCAAACCTTTTCCAAGCCTTCTGATTTTTCTGAATTACTAAATTCCCTGTAAGCATCCCTGTGAAAGATTTTCCCAACCAAATTTCTGAACCCATCTAGCTAATTTTATGTAAAGTTGTGGGTGGGGCTTTCTGGAAATAAAATAACTGCATATTTTATAATTCCTGCCTCGTGAATTCCCACAACCAAGTCAGGCAGCAGACCTCCCTGTGCGATGGATCAGGCCCGCAAATAGGGCCCCTAGTTCTCCTGTGAAGGGTATCCCATACCTTTACCACCTCTTGTTGTGCCTTGTTTGCACTAGTCCTAAGTCGTGGGTCTGGCTATGAGTCCTAGCTAGGTGTGTGGGTATTCACCTCCACCCTTGTTTGCCTTGCTGCCTGTTTCAAGAGCCCCATACCTGTGTGTGGGCAACTGAGAAGACTGGGAGCTTGGGAGGGGTCTGCCCTGCCTCTCCTGCCTTGCCATAGAGGGACCTGCCTCCATTCCCTCCCACCTCTTAGGTCTGTTTCTTTTTCCTAGTGACAAGAGGACCTGGGATCTCCTGCTTCTTGTGCCACCCACAGCTGCTGCCCCTCCGTCAGGGACTGCAGAGCCTGGCTCCACAGGTCTGTCTCCTCTTCATCATCCCTTACAGTCCTTAGCCTCACAACCTCTTCCTTTAGCTCGGCCACCAGGCTGAGCAGATTGTTCACACCTAATACAGGTGTTGTCTCTGCCACCCTGTGCTGCAAATGCCAGGCTCTGGCACAGGGCCTGGGCACCTACACGTCTGTGCAGAACCTCTGCCTGGGTACCCACAGCTCTACTGACAGCAGCCTGGTTGTAACCATGGATGGATCTCTACGACTGACAGACTTCACAGGCTGCTGGGACATGCCCGGGTGGTTCACCTTGCTTGTCCACGGGCCACGCTTGGTGCCCAGAGGAGTTTAAATAGCCCACTGTGGCGGTGGCTCTGCCTGCACCTCTGCCCTCCTGCCTCGCCAGAGAAGCCAGAGCCGGCTGGGGATCAGGCTCTCCCGAATTGCTCAGCTACCAAAACCCTGCCTATCTCCCGGTCTGCCGCTGGGACAGGGCTGCTATGGTGATCTCTCCGCTATTCTTGAGTGATTCTTGCCCCCCCTGCTGATATAAACTCTTCTGAGCCATTTTAGCCATCCCCGCCCTTCTTCCGGTATCCTTTTGGCTCATCCATTCTCGAACAGGCTCCTTTGTGAGAGCTTTCTGTGTTGCTATTGTTTTAATGTCGCTGTTCTTTTAACGATACCATGTCGAGCACATCGTACTCTGACATAGCTTTGGAAATAGCATAGGTGTGAACGAAGCCCCTCACACGTCTCAGCACTCCACTCAGCTGCTTCTTTTATGCTCCCCAACTAGATCTCCAAAAAATCAAGCTTTTGTGGTTTCTAAAATGCAGCATCTCCATGTGCTGATTTCTGATAAGGTTGTCTCAGTCAGGACTGGGCAGTGCAGCTCCTCCACCTTATTTTTTGATTGCTAGAAGTTTACAGAAGCACATTTGTGGCTTTTAGCCCATTTCTATACTTTTTTAGGTGAGACAATTTGTTCATGCTCTCCGTTGCTGTTTCCTCCACTCCCATCTTTCGACCATGGAAATGTGAACGACTTAGGGAAGGGAAGGTAACTGTGAATTTTGTTGGCTTTTGCGCAACGGCCTTCTTCACTTACAGCGAAAACTCCCTCGTAACTTGCTGAGGTGCGGTATTCAAACTGCCTCACTTGCAGCCCGTGTCCGTGCATTCCCAGACCAACCTGCCCGAGCTCCTCCCGGCTTTCCCGACCCGGGCTTGGTCACATTGTCCGGTCACGCGCCCGAGCGCTCCCGCAGCCCTCGGGGTGCGACTCTTGGCGCGGCTGCACGGAGCCGAGGCGGAGCAGTGCCCACCAGGCAACCACTGCCCGCACCCACAGCGCTCTCCGGCGGGAACGCGGGCAGCGTGAATGAAGGAGGCAGGATGCGCAGCACTAGCAGAGCAAGCACAGCACAGGCAGCAAGCGTGCCAGATAGCAGGCGGCGTATCGCAAAGAATGAAGAAGCAATCCCACATGGTCTAGCGGTTAGGATTCCTGGTTTTCACCCAGGCGGCCCGGGTTCGACTCCCGGTGTGGGAAAGCTGCAATTTTTTCTTTTTTTTCTTCCTTTCCCCCCCCCACTTCCTTACCTTTTCGTTTGCTCCCTCTGCACGATCCCTTCCGCCATCTGCCGAACGGGGTGAGCGCCTCCCGCCCCACTCCTGACCCTCTGCGTCCTCCCAGGGGACGGGGGTGAAACAAATGCCTTGGCGCCAGCGGCAGTGTTCGGGCGCTGAAGAAGCAGCAGAGATGGCTGCCGCCACCGGGCGCTGCAGACCCAGCCCACGACCGGGAAACTTCGGTCAGGAAACGTGCTGCTGAGAACTGCTCCCCTTCCCTCTGGCATGTCAACTGCTCTAGTCAGCTTGGTGTCATCTGCGAAATTGCTGAGAGTGCACTCGATCGTCCGCATCGATGATGAAAATACCGAACAACACTTGTCCTCTAGACACCGCGCCCTTGACTGCTACTCTCAGGATACGATTATCTAGCTTGATTCACTGAACAAATCAACTGTGACAGAGCCCAGTGCGGCCCACGGCTCTACGGTGCTCCCGGAGAGCGAGGCCGGCGGCGCCCCGGCGGCAGCACTCCCCCCCGCCAGAGAAGGGGTGCCGAGGCCCGGGCCAAGGCGACAGCGCTCCGCCCCTGCCAGAGAAGCGGTGCCGAAGCCGGGGCAGAGCTACACATCAAGACCGCACTCGCTCCTTCACTGTACACCACCGCAGAGGCGACTCGCGCGAGAGCTCAAAGACTCGTGACGACCCCACCCATCTGTCCACATCTCGCGAGCGCTTGAGTAAGCCGCTTCCGGGCGCGGTGTCTCGCGAGAGGCTGCGGGCGCGGGCGCCTTGTCTGGCTCTGCATCTCGCGAGAGCCCCTGCGCCGTGCGCTGGGCGCCCCCGTGCCGTGCGCGGTCCTGCCAGCAGCGAGAGGCAGCGGGCGCCATTTCGGGGAGCAGCTGCTGGTGCCAGAGCCGAGGCCCAGCTCTGGTCCGGGAACCGCTCGCTACAGTCGCGCCGTCCCTTGCCGCCTGCCACGCTGGGGCTGCCTGAGCGTGCCGCACACTTGAGCTTTAGACGCCTGGAGAGGGCTCCCGAGCCCTCGGCCCATCCCCCCACCGACGGCGCAGCCTGTGCCGGGACCGGGAGGCGCCGTTCCAACCGCTGGACGTCGGGTGACCGAGCGAACGCAGCACCCGCCCGCCACGCAGGTAACTGCTATTCGGGGGCCGGATCCCGTTGCAGGGTGAACCGCAGCCTGGCCTACGGAGCGCTCTGGCGCTAGCCTGGAGGTGGCCCAGAAGGCCCACACCCGCCCCGCCGCCATGATTGCCTCTTTCCGGCCGAGTCACCCCGAGACCGGGACCCGACCAGGCAGGCTTTGGCGCTTTGTATGGCCACGTAGCGGGCGGGCCTGCCGTCACCGCCGCGGCGTTGTTCCTCCGCGGCTCCCCCCACGATGGCGCTGTGTGGAGCGACCGGTCAGAACGGCGCAGGGCTCCGGCCTTGCTATTGCAGCTTGATCTGGCGGGGCCCGGGCGGAGCGGCGGGAAGCTGCGGTGGGGCCGTTTACGTTGTGAGATGCGGCGGGGAATGACGGGAGGCGGGGAGCGCTGGGTCGCCGCGGGCTACCAGCTCTCGGTGCGTGATAGCCCATGGACGGGTGGCCCTTCGGCCGGGGCCAAGGGCTTTGGAGGCGCGGACGTGGTGCAGCGCTCGGAACGGGCCTACTGCGTTGTAGCGTAGTAGTATGTTCGACACCTCGTACTTGTTAAGCTGTGTTGGTTTTGGGAGGGTGCAGAGGATCGCGAGTGGGAACTTGCTGAGAGCCGAGTTGCCTTTCCGGGGCGTCCACGTTCTCCCTAAGCTCGCCTGGTGCGTTTACAGGCTCCTTCCAAAACAAAACAAGAGTGTATTTTTTTCCTATTTCCGAATAATTTCTAGGAGAGGATATTTTAAAACTCTTTTGATGTAATATGAAGACATGGATTCTACTTTAAAATGTTGATTAGATCAGTTATTAGCAGTCTGGTTTATGTCCCTTTAGGATTTTTATAGATCCACAACGTTTCGAGTGTAATTCTTCCTTGCTTCTTTAGGTGGTTTGGGTTTTGTGGTTGAGTGGTTTTATGTTTGTTTTTCTCTTTGCAGAGATGTCAGGCATATGGAGCTTTTTCAAGGAAGTTGAAAACGTTTTATGATTTGATTTTTTTTTTTAACTTCAGCGTTTAATGCAAGTGACATTATCAGTCTGTATTTTGCGCTGATTTTAAATTAATAAGGACTTTATCCATGATTTTTAATAACTTTACAGGTAGCATTGTTACATGCATTGCATGAATTATGTCGATATCAGCTCTGTGTTTTGTGAACAGAAAATATTCTGATAAAACCACGGTGTCACACTGGTGAGTGTGTTTTGTACAGAGTGCCAAGGGTACAGATTGCACCGGGAGAGACCAAAGGTCCCTGTAACTTTTATCTGTGGTGGCCAGCAGTAAATAAGAAAAGACAGAAACACAGGCAATAATACAGTGATAGTTTTTTTTCCTATGTGCCTTTATTTGTCAACTAGTCGTGGTTCAGAGTCACAAAGCATGTCTTTGTTCAATGAAAAGCTTTTTCTGTAAACTTCTGTGCTGATTTTCTTTCTTTTCCTGTGTGTTTTTTTTTAAAAGCATTGCATTTGATTTCGTCTTTTGCTTTTCCCTTTTGCTAGCATCGACAGTGCTCTGTAACAGTGAATTTCACAGCTAAACGTGAACTAGGACCTTTGTTTTGCAGGGACTCAATACTCAGTAATAGGTCATGCACTTTTCTTATTTGGCTGAGGGTGGTAGTAGTCACTCTCCACTTTTCCATGTCGCCGATGATTTGGTCGTTCTTATTATGGCCACATTCCTGCCTTTGGCTATCACTCTTCAGGCCGAAACTGGATATGTTGGCTAAATGACACATACGAAAATGTAATTGTTGGTGGGAGCTGTCCCCATTGGAAATTGTCTTATAGAATCTGGGCTTGTCCTTAATCGTACTGCTGTGCTTGTCCTTACCAAATACTGGTGAAGCACTGGTGAATTAAATTACACGTGCACATAGATGGACTTGAAAAGCTGAACGTAAATACTGCAGTAAGCCCACATAAACTACTGACAATTGTATTTGTGACAGCATGGGAATTTGAAGGTGGGCTTTGCTAGCCTTAGTTCAGTGTGAACTGCCCGTGCTCTGATTGCTAAAGGATTTTCTCTTATTCTTGGTTGTATTAATGAGCGATGGTCAGAGGGAGGTGGCGGAGCAACTTCACTCTTGCATGAGGTGCAGTTCTGGTGTCATAGTCTTGGTTATGAGCTTATGGCTTAAAGGATCTCAAAATATTGGACTGATTTTATTTGTGCTGACTAAGTCCCTGGACAGCACAGTTCCTGTGGCCATGCTTGTAAACAAGATACAAGGATAAACCTGTATGATTACAAATCCATTTTATACTGCACATGTAGGAAGATCTTGGGCTTGCACTTGGGTCTAGAGGCCTGGCCATTTTCGAGCTTAAGAAAGAAAAAGGAGAGAAACTAACTCTTACTAAGAGATTTGAGGAAGTGGAGCCTCTCTACAAAGAAAAGCCTCACAAAGTTCGTAGTGATCAGTGTTGCATAGTGTGCCGGGTCTCTTGTCTCAAACCTGAATTTCCAGACTCGATGAATATCATGTGTCTTTTAGAAGCTCTTAATGCTTGAATCATAACTGCTTCTACTGTGGCTTGCATTATGCAGGAGGCTTCATTTCTCAAAGGACCACAGAGTCCTTTTAGTCTGCTGATTAGTAAATGTGGTGGTATCAGGTGCTGGGAAGCTGTGAACAATGTTTCTTTTGTGTTTTTTAAATTCCTCTCTGGTCCTTCATCGAAGTTTGGGCCCTCCAAGATGGCAACCAGACCTGTGTTTCTGTATTGTAAATGATCTGTGCTCTTTGCTTTGAAAGAAAGGTGGAATACCTCTGGGGTTTCCATTAGCTAATTGTTTAGAATGGCATTTTATTGTTCGCAGCTGTAATTGATTTGTGTTATATTATTTATCATCTCACTGGGCAGAGCTTCCTTGCAGTTCTCGTCAGAAATGAGTCTTTGCTTTGCGAATTTGAGCCAGTGCAGTGGTGGCCTCTTAAGCAAAAGCCTTTGGAACATGGAGCACAGGGGCGTTTTCCCTCTAAAGTGGATTTTGCTTCTTCTTTCAGGTGTCCTGAAAAATGGCTGATGATATTGATATTGAAGCAATGCTTGAAGCTCCTTACAAGAAGGTGAGAAAAATGTGCCAGTGAGGTCCTGTTTACCTTAATTAAGCATTATTCTTGAAACTGCTGCTGAACTGTAAACTAACATCCCTGGAGCCCTGATTTGTCTTATTGGAGATGCATTACATGTAACTTACAAGTAAATATATACTGTTAATGTAATTATATTGTGCAGTAGTTTCACTTCAGCGTGATGAATAAATGCCCATCTATCTCTCTTTGTAGACTTGCCTAACGATATCTCACCTCTACTCCCATGAATTCACCTTTGATTCCAGTGTGAACTGTCAATCATAAGGTAGTAATTGAGTGACGTATCGCTGTACCGTGGTCCCCTAGGTTTAAAACAACCAAAAAAACCAACCAAAAAAAGAACAAACCCCAAATCAACAAACAAAACCAATTAAAAAAAAAAAACAAAAAACAAACCACCTCACCCAAAACCAACCAACAACAACTAAAAAAGAAAATCAAAACCAACCCATCCCAAAACCCAAGAAACCAAAAACCTCCTCAAATTACCAGGTCCAGTTTGGTATAGCAACAAGGTGAATGTAGTGGTTTGGGAAAACAGCAGGGTTCCAAGAATACCCTTTTCACCAGTCCCATGGCAAGTAAATATTTGAACAGTCTGCTCAGTGCAAGAGGAGTGAGACTTGCTTTTAATGCAGAAGACTGGTGGCGGTTAATCTTTGAGCAGGGCAGATGGAAATCTATTGCTGAGTGAATGAATTGATGGAAATTCTTGGATCCCTGAACAGAATGTTCCTAGCAAGTAAAAGACAGTATCACAGTCTGTGGTGGCCCTCTAAAATGAGTTCTTGTATTCTTCTGTCCTAGTTGTTTAATTAGGAAATACCTTTTTTTATGAAAAATTTTTATCAATTAGTGTAGTGATGTGTTTTACCTAAACCAGCAGCAAATGAATACTGTCTTTTTTGTTTATCACCAACTGGTGGTGAAGTTTTAATTTTATGCATGCTTTAGCACTGGTTTTACAAGAAATGTATATTAAGTGGCTTAGGAATTGTACTTTCGATGTAACTAATGTGATTAAACTGTAAAGAAAATGCACCAGTTATTTAGCAGCTATTGTTAGTCTATTCTTCAGTGCTTATTACAACTGTGTCATGAATTTTGGATGAGCATTTGTAAGCTTTAAGTGGTATATTTAGTTTATGTAATATTTAGCAGTTATGTTAAAAACTTGAAGAAAAAATTGTAAATTGTTATGTTGAAATTCTTGTGTCCTGGCTTAACATGGATATTTTCCATGTAAACAGGTATGGAAATAGGGAATGTTTAGGCTGGACTGGTGGATTATTGATGACTTTCTTGGGAGTCGACGATACTAAAGCAGTGTGAATCCCTGTTTGCTTCAGGGCGAGATGTGTGACAGAGGTGACATCAAGCTCTTACAACCCTTCAACGAAAATGGGCGAAGATCTCGGGAATGGCAACGGTCACAGGAAATCCATAGTGGCTGGCTGCTAGCATAGCCACTGGGGCTTAGGCAGAGAAATAGCCTTGGTACTGATCAGAGGGGCACACAAACACAGACCTCAATTTTCCTCTTACACTTTATAGAAATAACATTTAACCACTTGAGTGCTGAATTCTACAGGATAACTTGCTCTCTAAGTCATATAAGGAAGTATCTACATCTTAATATGCACTTCTAAATGATGTAAGTCTTGTATTTTGTAATTGTATGAGTTAAATTTAAGCAGCAAAGTGGTTAAACATGCCTACCTAAATTTACTAAAGTTTTCCACATTAAACTGTAAACAAGTAATTTAGTATTAAAATTTTTGTTTTGTATTTTCTTATTCCTATTCCCGTTACCCTTTGACCACTTGAAATGTTTCCGCTTCGTCCTCATGATGTTCTTCTATCAACCCTGCTTAGGATGAGAACAAATTGAGCAGTGCCAATGGCCACGAAGAACGCAGCAAGAAGTAAGTGTTTGCCCAGTCCTATGTGCTTTGCAGGGAGGCTGCTGATTTTTGCCAACTTGTGAATGCATGTTTCTAGTGTTTAGGAAAATAAACCAGAAAAGCTTTCTATTTGAAATTGTCGAAAGTGCAGGAATTACAAGATGTACACAAATGTGGTTGACACCCTTGTCACTGATGTCATCATTTGTGGAAAAACTTAATGTTAGATAAAAAGACAGACTTGGTGACTTCAGCATATTTAATTTAATTTTTGTTGCTTTAGTTGATGCATGGATATCACGTTTTCAAAATGTATTTCGTGTAGAATTTTAAGTGATTTGAGACAGTATAAAGCATTTAAAGATACCAAGGCTGTCTTGAAAAGGTTTAGGGTGTTGGATCTGCTTCCTTTTTTTGTTCTTTTATTTTGTGTTTCCAATATAAACTTCATAAAATGTACTATAACCGTTCTAAAGAACCAGAGTATTGGCCCACCTTCTGCAGGAGGCGTTCAGGGGTCTGGACACCTGATGGTGATCCAGACAGTCTGGAATCAAATAAAAGACTTGAAGAAAAACTCCGTGCTTGGAAGAGTCTGTTAAATACCTCAAGTAAATAGAAGATGTTTAGGTCTTTAAAATAAATCCTGTACCTCACAAGCATCATTTTAGTGATGAGATAGTTGGTGTAGGAAGAATAGCAATGGCAGTTGAGTAACCAGTGAATCTTGTGATATACAGCTGACTTGAGATCAGCATGTTTGCTGTTGTTGTCTTCCAGAATCATACAGAGGAAATGCTAATGTGATCCAGATATTTGGGAAATGAGATGTCACATGTCAGACTTAAGTTGGAATCTAATAATGTAAAATTGCTGATACCATAAATCTGCATTGTCAGCAATGCTGTCAGGAATATTGTCAACAGCATTCTTATGCCAAAAACTGAGACCACTAAAACTCCATCAAAAAAGCAGCTCCCAGTATTTTTAAGGTCTGAATTTGTATTCCTTTGAAATATGTATATGTAGCATGTAAAATTGCTCTTATTTGGGTGGCTGGTCTCAAAATAGAACCTGGGGTCTAAAAGAAGAGCAGTTCTAGAACGTATTCTATTCTGACCTTGCCTCATGGTAAAATGATGGGAATACTGAAGCCTATTTCAGTTCCTTTCCTTAGTTGCTGTAACCTCTGAGACTAAAGATGATCTTACACAGTCCCATTTTCAGGTTGGACTTGTATACTCTGATTTTCTAGTTCAGAAAATCAGCAAATCTAAATTTGGAAAAAGAACTATTGTAAAATAGAAACCAGTTTTGCTACTGTTACTTGCAGTGCCATTTGTTGTGTGGAGTTTCACTTCTTTTCTGCTTTCCTAATGGTACCCTAGTGTCTGTCCAGAAAAGTTACTCCTGTCTTGTCTCCCTGGTTCAGCGTTTGAGTTAGCAATGGCTAGAAAGTTCAGTACTCTTCGTGCAGCTCCCTGTCAGAATGAAGGTTGTCTCAGGAGCGGTTGTTCCGCATAGTCTTTAAAGGTTGAACTATGCCGTTTTGTATGTGACTTGTGATAGTGTATTCTTTCTGAAGACTAAGGTGCGTATGGGCTTTATCAGACTTCTTGCTTGGCTATCAATTACAGTGACAGTATCTACAGGATATTCCTTATTTCCTTTGGCAGGACAATACTGAAAGAAGATTCAAACTGTTAGGAAAACCATAATCCACAGCAAACAACACCTAAGAAATGTCAGTGTGTAATTCTCAAAATTGCAAAACAGTGAATTTCCTTTTCAGAAATTGGAAGGATTAAGAATCTGCAGTGTTCCTAGTGGTCTGGACCAGATGGATGGTGGTTGGAAGGCAGGCACACTGTGGATCTTGGTAGAAGTCTTTGCATGCAGAGAGCTCAATGTTGGGTAACAAGTAGCTGCAGTTACTAGTTGCTGGTACTGGCCAGTGTATTGAGCTAAAGGTAGTATTTTTTTAGAGTTATTATGGTAGCGTTTGAGGATTTTAACTTAGGGAGATGCTGGCAAGTGATGGATCTGGGAGAGAGACTTTGTGTGCTAAATGCCACAGTTTGCACCACTGAGGGAAGTGTGATTAAATGCTGCTGATGCAGACAGATAACTCAGGATTTCTGGGTGATGTCAGAGATTGTGAAGTTTCTGAATAATGTGTTGGTGCAACAGCTTCTGTCCAAACAAAAATTAATTAAGAAAATACTGGAGTATGGTAGGTAAACACATAAAAAAATAAACATTTTAATTTTGAAATGTCAAAATGTCTCTCTTGAGATAAATACAAATACGGTTTTAATTTGTCTTTCTAGGTGGAGATTGGAGAGCAAAAGCTGTTAGCGGTGGTTAGGCTAAGTTAAATGTGAGAATTTTTTACTTCAGTAGTTAAAACCAGCTAGAACTCATAGTTTATACAAGAAAGTATAGAAAGTAAAAGATGAACATATATAGAGTGTATACAAAGCTTTAAAGTGTATTAGTGACCACACTGAAAAATGGTGTGTGTAAACAGGAACCCCAAACAGAGGTGATGAAAAGTTCAGTAGCAAAGTATATTTTGAATTTCAGTTTAGTAGTAAAGTTGGTTATTCCCACAATTTAGTTTGAGGTAAATTACTGCCTTAAGCAGTTGATTGAGTATCTCTTTGTTTTATGGATAATGTGCATGCATGCTTTTAAAGGTGTAGCGAATTGCAAGTTTTTGTGGTCCAAGACAAAGATTGCAAAAAAAAAAAAAAAAATTTCCAAAATTAGTCTGCCAACAGTGCAACGATGACTCACTGATCTTCACATAAGACATTTTGGGTATATGAGATTTAAATAAAAGTTTACATTTTCTAAGTAAATGGATAAAGTAACGAAGATCTTCGATTTGCCTCAAACCTGCAGGAGACACAAACCTAGAAAAGGAAGAGGGTTACGAATGGGAGTGGCAAGTAAGAAATAAAACTTTGGGGCAGTGTGTTAAGGTTGACAGCAAGGAGTATCAAGAGCAACTAACTTTTCCTTTCCCCTAGACTTGCATCTTCCTTCATATCTTCATTGTAAAAATGTAATTTATTTTTAGCGTCTTGATGGTGTATTTGACGTGAAGACACATGAAATACTGCATTTAGTATCTACTAGGCCTAATTCAGGAAATGCTTGTTCGGTCCTTTTATTGTGAAGAATGTTTGCAGAACAAAATGTAAAATGAAAAAGTACTTTGGAGCACTTTGTGCTGCTCATGATAGATTGTGCAAGGTTGCTGAGATGCTTAACGGCCCATTCAGCAAAAGGAGCTGCCATAAAGGCTGCCAGGTAGAAGCTTTTTCTTGTTAGTGGCTGTGACATCAGGTTACAGGAACTGTGGAAGGTTTAATCAAAGTTGTATTTTCCGTTCTCAGGAGAAAAAAGAGCAAGAGCCGAAGTCGAAGCCATGACAGGAAGAGGAGCAGAAGTAAGGATCGCAAACGGAGCCGAGATCGGGAAAGGAAAAAGAGCAGAAGCCGGGAAAGGAAGCGGAGCAGGAGCAAGGAACGCAGGCGCAGCCGCTCTAGGAGTAGAGATCGCAGATTCAGAGGCCGCTATAGAAGTCCCTAGTAGGTTATTTGTGTAGACTTGCATGTGTGCTGCTTCAGTATATGATAATGGAACCTTAAAGTTTCTCACTTTGCTTTCTAAATCGGTCTCTGGTCATCTCAAAACAAGGTGAGGTTAAGGTTGAATGCCAATAGATAAGGAACAAAAGACAGTGAAGTGTCCAGTTCTTCCTCTTAGGTTTCATTCTTAACCTGAATGCAGAAGGATGCAGAAAGAGGTCTAAGAATAGGTGCAGCTGAGTGGAACATGAGCTGTCACAATATTTAAATAACCAGCAAGTTTTCTACTTGTCTTAAATATCTTCAGGATAGGAACCTGGTGGTGTAACTTCAAAAATGAATGGTGGTCTGCGACAGGCTCAGGGAACTTTTTCTTCTTGTATTCTTCTTGTATTTCACTCTGCTGCTCCTAAACACTTCATGCAAAAGCACTTCCTATGTTTATGCATCTAAACTGGAAGTGACTTGTCAGTGATGCTCATGCATTGCATACTTGTCTTGCATTTTCTTCAACTTGCCTAGAGGCTGTGGAAGGATTCTTTAGTTTCTCTTAGATCTTTGACTTGATAGGTCTTGTACTATGAGTAGTTTCCTGACAGTTGTAAATAATTTCTCAAACCACATTTAAAAAAAATGATATTTACTTTGTTTCTGCAGTTTCGTACTCCTGCCCTCTCCTTTGCTCCCCATCACTTCATGCCTTCAAAGAAGCAGGAAAACAGAACTGGGCTATATGACCTGAGACTGCTGTTTGTCTGCTTTGTGTTCTGATCTCCTGTTGTCAGAACTCAGAATACAAGGTCCAATACAAGAAGCAGATGCATGAAAAGAAGGTGTTTTGTTTTTTTTTAATGGAATGTTATGTCCCATGGGGAAGGCTCCGCAGATGTTTGAGAAGAAAAGTCTTTACCTTCTGATAAATGGCACACTTGTACAGTTTCTTGCATGTGAATGTTTTTCTAGGGGATTGGATCCCAATCCAGGGAATATATTTCCTTTTGCTACTCTTGGAATGCACACAAAGTGCCAGAGGTCTGAGGGTCTCATTTTGTGCTAAGGCACCTGCATGTTGGCTTTTCTGTGAGGAAAACATACCTCTACTCAGGATGCAGTGACATCCTGTGCTGCCTTCTGCCCTTTGTACTGGGTACCATAGGGCTTACTAGGTCTGCTGAAGCTTCTGTAAAAGTGCTGTATACTTCAGAGATGAACACTTCAGTTGGCATGGTTTCTTCAGCTCTTTACCACCTGTATTACAGTAGCCGGTTGGATAGTGCGAGTGCCATCATTGTGGCGCTGTACTGCCTCATAAACAGGACCTTGATAAGGATCTTCTGCCTTCCATTTGCGAACCTGCTGGTTTTGGCTCCATTGTAGTGTTGCATAGAGGGGATGTCCTTCATCTTACTACTTGCTTGGGAGTTACAGAATCATAGAATTCATCAGTTTGGAAAAGACCTTTGAGATCATCAAGTCCAGCACCATGTAATGAACTAAATCATGGCACCGAGTGCCTCTTTAAACACTTCAGGCAGGGCGACTCTACCACCTCTCTGGGCAGCCCATTCCAATGGCCAGTCACTCATACTGTGAAGAACTTCCTAACATCCAGCCTAAACCTCCCCTGGTGCAACCTGAGACCCTGTCCCCCTGTTCTGTCACTGGTTGCCCGGGAGAAGAGACCAGCCCCCGCCTGGCTACAACCTCCTTTCACGTAGCTGTAGACAGTGATTAGGTCCCCCCTGAGCCTCCTCTTCTCCAGGCTGACCAACCCCAGCTCCCTCAACTGCTCCTCATAGGGCTGCATTCTCCTAACTGTGTCAGAGGGTTTTATTCTTTGGTATTTTTTTCTGTTGTTGCTGGGTGAGAAAGTTTTTCATCTGGAGACATTTGGAACTTGACAGTATTTTGGTCTTTTTGAAAGAATTTTGTGAAGTAGAGATTGTTACTAAATTAGGACTACATGGACGTTACTACAGTAATTCTTGTCTTAGTACATTGTCCAGGAAGGTAGATGACTCTGAGAGTTGTTCATTGTTCCAATGCTTTTCAATAGCTGTCCTGCGCAATATCTTGTATTTAGAGACAGTGAACATAATAGGGATGTGATCTGGTACCCCCTCAGGAGCTCTCTTTTGTTTGGCAGCATTCTGTTCTCTGAATTGTTCCTTCTTTATAACTAAATAGAAATTCATCAATTGATGTAGTTCAGGGGAAGCTTGGAATAGGGCAGCTGTACATCCCAGGGGCATTGGTACTGCCTGCTGCGTAGCCAGCAGTTGGCTGTCATTCACTTATGGGCCACAGAGGCTGCTGCTGTGTACTACACAGGCTAATGCAATTCCAGAATTTTAGGTTGGGCTTGGAACGTGTGAAAGAGAAGGACCTCAGAAGATAGGACTCTTCACTGCAGAGATTTGTCTTTGAAAACAGTGCGACAGGCACTGACTTAGAAGGACACACGAGTTGTGAGATAAATTCTCTTCTATCACCACCCTCTCTTGGATTGTATACCTTTGCATCTACTGAAAATGGTGCTTCTGTGTGACGACAAACCTCTGTAGCAGCACCATCATCTCAGCATCTGAAAAGTAACTACCAGAATGTGCTCACTGTCTGGAGAATTTGAATCTGGAATCTCACCTTGTGGGACTGTTCAGACTGTTCAGAGTTGGCGTTATTGTGGTAGTGTTACAGCTGACTCCAGCTTTTAGTTCAAAATGCTTTATGTTCCTGGGATTCTTCTAGTTTATATAGTAATTTATTTCTTCCACCTTTTATGATACTTGTCATTTGCCCCTTTTCAAGCTAATGCCTCAAAATTGAGGTGTTCTGCAGGGGGTGATTTGGAAGTGTCTCTGCAATAGTGAGAAGAGAAGGTGATTCTGAAGGAAAAGTGTGCTGCAGAGGACTTGAGGACTTTACATTTGTCATCTTTCAACATGAAATAATAATTACATGTTTTTAATTTCTTAAAATTGGGTCACTGCCTTGGATTGGTCAGTGTTCAGAGGATTTTAATGTTACTCTTCAATATCTTACCTTTTGAGTACTTTACAGTTATGTTATTAGATTTCTTTGAACTTGACCAAGTATTCTTGTTTGGGCATCCGTCCTAACAAATCCCAGCTACTGCTAATGTACAGTAGAAGTCACTTAGACTGTCCTTTTGCTGTTCTAGAAGAAAAAATTTGGATAAAACTTCTTGGAAGATGGTTATTCCACTGGATTTTATTAGCCTAAAACTTGCCTCCCTTGACTTCTATTGTAGTGTTAGATATATCTAAGCAGATGAAAGCTGGTGTTTTACTATCTTCTTACTCTTGTTCTCAGGCCATGTGGTATCATGTAGGTTTAGGGGAATGTGTACCTAGCTCTTCCCCAGATGTTGCACAGGAGTTAGTGCATTTGGGTTATGAAGAAGGTAGCTCAGATTCATAGACTGGATCAGGTTGGAAGGGACCCTCCAAGGGCATCTTGTCCAACCCCCTGCAGGCTTCAGGGGCACCTCCAGCTAGATGAGGCTGCCCAGGGCCACATCAAGTCTGACCATGAATCTCTCCAGGCATGGGGCCTCCACCACATCCCTGGACAACCCGTTCCAGGGTCTTACCACTCTCATTGTGCAGAATGTCTTCCTGATGTCCAACCTAAATTTCCCCTTCTCCAGTTTCAAATCATTGCCCCATGTCCTATTACCATAAGCCTTTCTAAACAGTTCCTCGCCAGCCTTCTAGGAGGTCCCTTTCTGATACTAAAACCCCTGACCTGAGGAGAAGTTGCCTTTGGCGCACCGTTTTCATATGAGACAACAGGAAGTGAGCAGCAATTGCAAAAAAGTTTTAGGCAGTAGGAGGAATGAAGAAAATACCCCTGAGATCTACAGCTTTAGAAGTAAGTCTCTCTAGACAAACCCAGAAAAATAGATTCCACAGAATACTCTTGAAAAGAATCTCCAGAAGGTAACATGGGCTGTAATATTGCCCCTGGTAGCTCTCTGCTTGATCCATTTCAGTGGGCTTTAATGGCTTTAGTTTACTGGGTTTTTTTAGTATTTCTTGCATGTAGTCATGTAAGTACCATAGTGCTTGTCAAGAGTGGAAGTGAAAGATTTTTGGAGTTTTGGGGGAGGTTGGGGTGTGGTTTTGGTTTTCTTGCAGAGTTGTACATGTATTTGAAAGGAGGTTGATTTTAATTAGATTTAGACAAAACATTTTCACTGGTTCCCTAAAAAGTCATGGTCTTGATTACTGACTATCATTTAGTTGCCCTACATGTTAATTGTAATTGCATTGTCCTGCCGCAGTTGAATTGAAATGGAGAACACCATGGTCTACATGACGAGGTAATCTCACCTCTGATACAAGCCAGCCTCTGGAATTAGTAGCAGTGTTTCCAGATGCAGCTTTTGGCTCCATGTGTCGTGGATTTGGGAGAATCAGAACAGATGCTCAGCATCTTTGTCTGAACTAGAGTAGGAGATGGAGTAATTTATTCTAGGGGGGGGAAAATACATCTGATTTTGGTCAATAGTGATCTCAGTACATTTGTTTCATCTGTCTTTTTTTACTGTGTTGTTTTTTTTTTTTCCTCTTAAGTGGCTTCTAAATTTATTTTTATTTGATTGCTTGCTTATTTGTTTTTGGTGTTACACAGGACCATATTTCTCTTGCTTTAACCTGCCTAACATGGTTTTGGATATTGGCTTCCACCTGTGTCATGACGTGCTTAAAAATGGTCATTATCCTCTTGTTGTGGAGACCAAGTTTAGCTGTAAACATTACTGCTTCACCCTCTAGCAAGAAGGTGTTTATCAGACAAAGGGATTGACTGAATGCATTTAGTGAAAGACTACTTCTTCCAGGGTACTTTCACATCAGTTCATAGCCGCAGCAGAAAGACTCAGTTCTGTGCAGATGGACAGCCAAAACCCCTACTTTCACTCTGTGCAGCTGTGCCACTGCTGTTTGGTGCCTGTAGGGGAGGACCATGAACAGGTGATGTTCTTGGCCTTGTATCTACAGGGAGATCAAACTGGGGAAGAACATGAGAGGATGAGTCTTAGTACTCCTGTCACAGTCTATTACTCTGTGCCCCAGTAGCTAGAGAACTGTCCTTACCATGGAAGCAGAGGGCAGATTACCATTTGTTCTTACAGTCTCTGTGAAGCCTGGGGAACTAAAATTAGATTCAGCCCAGAGATTTGACTTCCTTCTGTGGTGACATATCTGTGTAAGGCTGACTGCTGGCTCAGTTGGTTCTGTGTTTTGATGCCCAGGAAGAACTTTATTTGAAACTGCATTTATAGAATCATATAATGGTAAGGTTGGAAAGGACCTCAGAGATCATCTGGTTCCAACTGCCTGCCATAGGCAGGGACATCTTCCACTAGTACAGGTCACATTTATGTATTCATAGCACTTGAGTGCCTAGAACTGAGACAGTAGTAGTATGCACATGTCTGCAGAGAGCTAATTCGGTTTCCACTTCAAATTTCATGACATGTGAAGAAGATTACAGCAGTAACTGTAACTCAGAGTATTTTACATGCACAAATGTGACATGTCTGGATGACTCATGATTAAATGCTTCCTTGAAGTCCTTTGTACTCTGGGGTTTTGCCATGCAGATGGAACTGAGCAGGGAGCATATTCTGTGCCTGAGGGCTTGGAGTGCTGCATGTAGCTTATGTCTAGTGTAAGTGCTGCTGATGGACAATATTTCTAAGTTCAGGGGCAAGAGTGGGTGAGCACTTGCAATGTAATGTGAGTGAAGACAGGAAATGTTGAATTCAGGGACTCTCGAGTAATTTTTTGTTTTTGTTTTTGTTTTTTTTTTTTTGCTTTTGCCGTAGTTCTGGTCCAAAATTCAACAGTGCCATCAGAGGGAAGATTGGTCTGCCTCACAGCATGAAATTAAGGTTTCTGAGTTTTCTCTAGTTTTTATTGCATCATTAATGTATTTAATTTAAAATAAGACTGATTATATTTAAGTATCTTGTTAAAATCTTGATTTCTTTTTACAGCAGACGACGTTCCAGAAGCAAAAGTCCTTTCAGAAAAGACAAGAGCCCTGTTAGGTAGGAAGTTTTACACATGCCTGGGTTTATTTGTTTTTGATCCAACTGAAGTTGCAAAAGTAGCAGTGAAATAAGACATGAAACAAGCTCTCCAGTACTGGAATGCACTCAGCCTGTGAGAGGAGAGCATTGCAATATGTTACTTTTCTCACATCTTAAGTTATCTTCTCCCTCCAATAACAGCGTGTCATTGTAAATAACATGCACAGTGTGTCTTGCTTTGCAGTTTGTTTGTGTCCTCAATGTTTTCCCTGTTAATTGTGACTTCAGTTAGCTAGCTTTTCTGCCAAATCTTACTTAATAATCTGAAGTAAGGAATGGAAAAGTACCATACAAATGCTGCTTCTTCCTAGTCAGTGTGTATTGATGTTACTTGTGGAGAAGTTGTGAACCTCTGAGTTCCAGAAAATGCTTACCCGTTCTTAGACTTTTCATTTACATAGGTACTAATGA